>OENT01001799.1:1199-34219 GCA_900239685.1 Rotaria macrura | reverse complement strand
CTGAAAGAACACGAAATTCTGCTTCTAACCCATAGATTTCGACTCGTCTGAAATATTTTCGAGTGGACCAAAAAGAAACAAACATTTTCTGCTAAAACTTTCCGACCACCCGTTATGCAGCTGATTCGTCGACTACTTCATAGAGAAGTTTAAAAACTACATTTGCTCTATATGATCAATTCTTTTGGAGATAACCTTTCTACTAGGGTGTAATAGGATGATTAGAGAGAGATTTTACTTTAAAACATTATCGTTTTAGATTTCAACACACACAATGAAGGGACCACTTTTAAGAGTCATTAGTTTGCGTACACTCATTTATTTTACTAAATAAAAATGATCGATCGACTTGCAGACCAGTGAAAGTTAAATTGATGATTATTATGTGATAAAGAACGATATGAAAACGTGAACATTGACAAAAGCAAACAATAAGCTACGGTAACATAGTCAATCGACAAAATGTTCAAAGTAATATTTATCAAGCAGAAAAGCGAAAATCACGAACGAAGGTCGATCGTAAAACGTTGAGAAATTGACGATTGGCTCGTTGCATGGCTTTTCGAAAGTCATCTTTGCTCCTATCCGACGACAACACGAAAGCTACGAATGGCAATATAGATGGAGCATAGGAAATGAAATAACCTATGACGAGCAAGCTCGGATCACGTGGGCTTTTCATACATTTCGTAAAAAATGGTATGATTAGTCGAGGTAAACTCAACAGAATGAGAATAACAGGTGTTAATAGCACGTATTTGTGTTGATGAATTTGGTGGCAAAAGTGTTTCTGAAATGGTTTGTGCTTCTGTATGTTGTGTCGAGAACGGGTTATCAATAGGATCATCAACGAAACAGCAATTAGTTTGATAGAGAATGGAACGATAAAATGTAAAAATATCATAGTTGAATCGAGTCTATCAGTGAACGAGGAATATTGAACAAAGCACCATATGCGTTTTTCCTCGGCATCGAAATCATCGACCAATCGACGGTGTATCGGATCATGAAGATGTGCTAAGAATGTTAGAAAAACGACTATGATAATTATTCGTTGCGAGATCTTTTGACTTAGTTTTTGATTAAATCGAGAACCTGTCCAAACTGTTACTAATCGTTCGATGGCTACGCATGCGTTGAACCAATCACTAGATGCAACGAAAATTCTGAGAGCAGGATCAATAAGAACACATAAAATACCCATTAAAGTACGGTTTCGGATGGAACTCAGTTGCGTGAGAATGAGATACCAAACTTTGATGGCCAACAAGAGAACAGCGCCAAGCGAAGCTATAGATGATGCTAGAAGGTACCAACCACAGCCTGACTCTCTTGGTCTTTTCGTTTGAAAGGTCATGATGGACAATGAACAACTGATGATGCCGATCAATAAAATAATCGTATTGATAATTATGGCCATTTTGACAAAAGTTGATTGTTGAGTAAGAACTACACGAGGTTTGATATGATAACCTAATATGGGATCAAGAGAAAGAGCAAAACCACGTATGCGAAATTGGCATTTAGCTCCATAGAAACAATCAGGACAAACACAAATAGCTCGTGTCGGGCAACTAGCATTATTCACAAGGCACTGTCCATTATTCTCACATGGATTCAAATTTTGGCAATCGTACGTCATCGAATGATTGAATTCAAAACAATTGGCAAAACGATTCAAATCACAAATGCATACGAGAGCATCGTCGTGGAAACACATCAAATTTGTTTTCTGTCGACATAATAAAGGATAAGATTTTCCTCGATACCACAATGGAGATTCGACCCATGTCTCATTTCCAAGTTCGCTGATTGATGGGCAACGTTGGTTCCTATCAACTCGAGCGACGATTGCTTCTGATGGAATGAATGTTTCTCGTACGATTGTAAGGTAGTAAGTGCGATTGAACAATTCAATGAGAATAATATGAAATGGCTCACTAAGAAAGAGAGCAATGATGTCTCCGCCGATAGGAATCTTTTTGAGTAATGTGACCCTTTCGTGTTTTCTGTCTTTGAATGCTGTAATCACATGTATCGAGACTAAAGACGTGGTAGCAAGAAGATGACGCTCGAAATGAAGCTCGATTTTGTTACTGGCTTTTTCGCATCTCGAACCCATGAAACCGTCTGGACAGATACATGTGAATTCGTGCAATGCTATTCGAGGATCATTGGGAATGCAATAACCCTGGTTTTGGCAAGGATTCTTGTTGAGCTGGCATACAGCATGTTCAAGATAGCAGCGACGACCGTATTTGTGCAAGGGACAGAGACAGAGCGACGACGAATGACAATAAGAGTCTGGTGTACAAGAGCATGAATGTGATTGATCGCAGACGGTGCCCGAGTAACCTGAATTACATAAACAAAACAGCAAAGATTCGTTGTTTGTATATCTTTGACATCGGCCATGAGGGCCACACAGCAACGAACAATTATTTGTAGCTGGTTGCTCAGGAATGATCAATCTAGTAGCTATACGATTGACTGGTAGAAATGGATATTCGATCGATAGATGGAAGCTAGTATGATACTCCAATGTCAGACGATCGAATAAATCGATTCTAACGGAGTAGTTTCTTGATGCAAATTTTGGTCGATCTGGATAGAGTAGATAGAAATTATACTTCGTGACGCAATCACGACCTGGTGCAAATGTGAATTGTTCCGCATTGGGTGCGATTCGTCCAGCTTCATCGATAAGCATTAGAACGACTTGAAATATGCGTGTTGTAGATACGACACGTCGAAAAATAAACTGAAGTGTTAAACTGACGCGTTGATTTTGCCACTGACATTGATCCCCGAGCAAACTCGGAGGACATAGACATATGCGCTGATCATTCGGTCCGTAAAGAACGCCAAATCCTCGAAAGCAGTGTGTTTTCTCTGATTTGACTGTGGCATTCTTTTCAGAAAATTTTAAATCGATCTGTGGAATCGATTCTTTTGATGGAGTCACCGACGTCGATGGGAAGAACCCCAAATGTGATGTCTGGAAAGACTCTTTTGGAGGATTCTTTCTATCAGGGGCAAGAGAGCGACATACATAATCTCCTTGGTATGTTGTGATATTCGGAACTATTTTTGACGAAGTTAGTGCTTCATATTGGCAACCAATGATATCGCTCTCATCTGATTCGAAGAACCCTGAACTACAAAGTCTCTTTCGACTGACACACGGATAATTTCGCCACGCGAGAAATTCGCTCAGCTGCATATTAGTTTGATTGTCGAATAAAACCTGGCGTTCAATTGTATCTGAATGAATAGAACAATCATTTAAAAGTCGATCATACAAATGTTCGAAAGGGAGGCAGATGAAATCGGTGCCATATTCTTTCTGACGACAGATGTGTTCACGTGTCTTGCATGAACTGCCGGGACAGTCCAGTTCATCGATACCGTTCATACAATGCCAGATACCATCACATTCAGTATAAGGAGTGTTACAAGGCCAATTTTCACAATGCATTTCATCGGCTGATGGTAAATTCAACTGTAATACATCTCGGCGCCCATCACAGAAAGTCAAATATCGCACATAGTACTTAGGGTCCAACAATACATTATGGCTCGGGTCATCTTCTTCACCTGGACAATCTGGTACTAGGTTACCAACAGCAACCGATGATAAGCATTGAGTCGAATTGGAGCCACATATATAACGGCTGGAATCATTCAAGAAACAAGCAGGATACGACTCATCTTCGCCGAAGAAACAATCTCGAACGCCATCGACGACTCGATGATACGAAATGCATCTTTTTGATTGGGTACAATAGAAGAGTGAAGAATCTGAACACGAATCTGCAGTGCCTATTGTCAAGCATCTTCGAATCACATCCGCGAATAGTTCTTCCATTTGGATAAACGCTGTGACTACTGCGTTTCCAATTTCATCGGGAAGATTTCTTCGATGACAACAAGCTAATCCATTATTCAGGTTTGTGATAACAATGAACTGCAGCAGTCCAGGACAGCGTTTTGCATCGAAGCAGACATAATCAGGAAAAGTGTTAATTTTAAATTCATCAACTGAACGATTTGTAAAATAAATTAGCTGGAGAAAACCGAATAGGAATGGCTGTTGAGGTATAGAGACCCATTCCGAGTGACATTTTGACGTTAGTGAGTGACAACAACTGATCCCATAGTCAGGAGATTGTGCTAAAGAACAGTGATCATGAACTGCCTTAAAGAATCCGAGTAAACATTTTAATGTATTTAGACAATCTGTGTCTGGTTCCCGATCCAATAATGAATATTTGTTACTTAGATCATGACAAAAATACGCACCTATACTAGTTAAATCTTCTGAAATGCAAAGGCCATTCGAACATTGAAAAGAATATCGATTTCGACAAATACGTTCTTCACATTCAAATAATCGACCGGTTACGCATGGTATAGCGGGTAAACTACCAACGACTTGAAATGGAAATTCAGCTTCATCGCTACCATCCAAACAGTCCACATTTGATTTTCCATCACGAAAAAAAACCATTGGGATGCACTGCCCACCATAGTGACATCGATACTCATCGGGTAAACATTCTTTCAAGTCCAAAAGATGACAGGATTGTTCGTCTTCACCTCCTAGACAATCAGCCTGGCCATTGCAAATGTCATGCCAACTGAGACATATGCGTAATTGAACAAATTCACAAGTCGATTGAAATTTGTAGCATGTAATCTCATATATATTGCTACCTGAAACGATCCAGTTTTGAGATGACCCAAGAATGATCCAATCGCGAAGTGTAAGAAATGGTTCTTCGGCTCTGTATTGACAAAACGAACCAAACCATGGCGATGAGCAATTATAGAAAGTTCCATTTGAACTTGTTCCTCGAGTTCTTTCATATCGCTCGGTGACATCAAGTGGAGCGAACCAAGAAAGAAGTTGCGAACTGGTCACCCCTTGCTTGTGCAGATCGTCGAAAGAAATCTGTTCTCCTTTTTCAATAGGTACAATTTCATCTTGTTGAGTTAACTCGTCAGGTCGCCGACAGAAAGGGATCAATTGTGTGCTACGGACCAAATTATTCACAGAGTCCTTGTCAAAATCGTTTGAATGAAAGTAAATGCAATCAAATGTAGAATATGATGATAGCGACAACCGTTCATCCGTGTCAAAGAGAGTAAATCGAACATCGCCGTAACCAGCGCAGTAAAAAAGCAGCCAAACAATTAGGATTTTCATGATTGAAAGTGACTTGCAAATGAGAAGCAATGTATTTAGTTTTCACTAAAAATTGCAAACGGTATATTTTCCTTTGAAATCTAAGTCACTCGTGAAAACAACCACGTTAGGATGTGGTTTAAAATCGTTTGTCTTGGTTAGGGTCTTGATCCTGATGACTTACTCGAACGTATCGCCAACTAGTTCTATCTGAATTAGTACTAGGTTATATACTGTATACAATCATCTGCACATGCTATGAGTGTGTAAAACGAAGAAAGACTCTTATTTTCAAAAAATCTTATATAACTTTTACGTGCTGAAGAGCAAACGGTGGAGATAAGAAAAAATCAGAGAGAGCTAATTTTATGATACAGTCATATAAAAGTATATATTACAGGAAAAAACGTTTCTAGCTATCTAGATGTAAAGAATATTTTCACAGGCAGAACACCAGCTAGAGCAAGTCAAAAAAGTCGTCAAAGTCAGTTATTTCCCCCTTGAATGAAACGCTTTCCGTTTATGTGCCGAGATTAGAATATGTCGCGTTCCGTTCTGACTGGTCATTCACCGTTTTTTTATGCATATACAGTTTTATGTAAACACTATGATTGAACAGACCACACATAAATTTTAGAAACCGTTTTTTTTCCAAAGCTACTTCCAGATTATTGATTGTTTGAGAACGTGCTGATCTTGATCGATGATCGAGAGATCGCTACCCTTGCATGGTCTGATGGAGATCGAATTAACTAAAACCCAGTCAGATGTTGATATCTGACTTGCTCGAGCTATTGAGAGCAGAAATAATCTAACCAATAGATATTGAAAAGATGGTATAACATGCTTTTACAGAAAAAAAATGAAAAATGAGTCTCAAAACACGATTCATGTTATCTTGGTGTGAAATAATAGGGAGGAGAGCGTATGAAGAAGTTGTGAATAGGTAACATCTTTCACATCATTTACAGGGATGGCAAGAGATCATGTTTGAATTTAGAAAGTTTTCAGGTGAAAACGAGCGTTTTTCAACTCGTGACTCGATCAAAGTATACACATTGGTAGCTGGATGAATATGTATTGATAGGTAACAAAGTATCCTCTTAATCCCCTACATGAATTATATCCAAGTATAGGGGAAAAGCTGATTTTTTACTCCTTTTTTCAAGGAAAATTTATTGTCGACGAAGTACTTATCACTATTTCGTTGACAGAACTCAGATAGTTTATTAAATTTTTACTCACAGAAACTCATTTTTCTCGATTGAGATGATGACGAAAGCTCAAATTTTTCAGGACATTACTATTTCTAGTGGCAAAAGCTGACTTTCTGATAACACTAGCAGGAAACATTCATCATACTATCGCTATATCTACAATAGCTCATGCCTTCTTCATCTACGCTCAAAAGGAAGCAGTACATTAGCTAAAGTATCAGCATCATATTCACAGTTATTTTAAAATTCAGTGAACAGCATGTTAGCTTATATTTCTTATCTAGTTTTAAAAGGTAAAAACACGACTTCCATGTACACTTTCTAACTATATTTATCACCCGTATTTATCTACATATCAGCAGACACTCGAACAAATGATTTTTTTTGTGTTCACCGACAAAATTAGATCTTTCAATCTATTGACAGTTGTGCTGAATATCAAATAACAACGAAGCTAAAAACAAATTCAATGTATTTGCAAAATATATAGTTGCTTGTTTCTTTGACTGGTGCGATATTCCTGAGAACGACACATCGTATCAAAGCTAATCACCACTAACTTTTCACTTACAAAGTTTTTATAGAAAGAGAAACTCAACATAGTATCCAAAGATTTACTTTCTTTATCAACAGAATCATGCGTGCCTTCTTTTCAAAGTTGTTAGGCAAAGTCTCAAATTATAAATTTTCTCATCAGATCCGTTTTGATAACTGGATTTCAAGTTCGATGACAGTGAAACGAGAACAAAACTATTATCAATTAGATCCGTACTCTTCTATTTCATGGGAGATGCATTATATGGTATTCATTCATTGTCTAATCGCCAAGCTTCGAACAGTATCATGATAGACTCTCATGTGCGCTTAAATCATCTTTGAAACGCACATTTTATCGATTGTTTCTAATCACATCAATTTCACAATGAGATATATAATGAATGAAAATGGTTCAAAATATTTCTAATCTAAATGCATATGAATATTCAGGCTAATATGCGTGTATATTACTTCCTAAGGTGTTAATGATCATTCCTATCATCATATAGTTTATGGACGATATGAATTTAAAAGACTAACTGAACTGATTTGATGTGACACTTTTCTCACATTCAAGATTTATTAATATCTCAATTGACGTGAACTATTCAATTTTTGTTCAAGTCATTTACCGACTATGCATTATGTATTTGTTAACGTGTTATCAATCTTTTTTCATCAAGGATCGCTTTCATGCGTATCGAAAAGTTAAGAATTGTTGACCGGTATGATCGGCCATCTGTTTGAAATTTTCATAGGCTAAATCTCTGATCCTATGCATTGAAATCTACAGGTGATTTCAATACACCCACTTCTGACAGGTTCAGCACAAGCTAGAAGAATTCGTTATCGGATGATCCATGATTCATTCTTGACTTAATGCATAAAAGTAATTATATTCACATGCGAACTACACTGTAGGACGAAGACTGACGCATCCAAATGAAATTGGAGATATCAATCCCGCCATACGCGTGAAGAATGCAAATACCTGAAGGGGGATACACATGGATGTGAGTATAGGTGGTTATGGGTCAAGAGTAGATATTCTACCTACAGTTCCATTGGTGTGACACAACTAATAATTTGAGATAACACTCAGATTTTATGTTTTCTATCAAAAATGATTCGATATCAAAACAGAAGCACTTCTCTCTAATGATGAGCCACTGGATAATACCTACAATAGCATCACTCGTTCATGCAAAGCCCAAGACCATCCTCATAAAGCAATAAGTTTCTTTCGAGAAGCACTTGAAATTCATCATTAGTGTTCTTCTCGTAGTATCCGTCTTCTGTCCATCGTTGAGAGTTCTGCGGGTTCTACTTACTTTTCAATGGGAAACTAAAAAAAAGCATTTGTTTCTTATAAGAATTTGTTAAAATTTCAAGAGGACTCGTATCGTTTAGATCATGAGTTGCTCTTCTTTCATCTACAATAAGACTGCTCTCGTGCATAATTTTATACGCAACAATGGGATTTCGTTACGATTCCACCAATAAGTTCTGATCAGCAAACAAAAGTATCGTCCTGCGAACCATCCGTGATCGTTGATTATCTATTGAAATACGGTATCCACATTGTATTGTCGTCCACAATACTTAAAGCGTAATGATGCATGCGCTTGAATTTTGAAAATTTAGCATATATTGTTTTTCGAGCAAGATTGTGAGAATAAAAGAGATAACTACATAGACCAGAAATTCCACGGATCAAATGTATTGCATTTCTGAGTAACTATCGTTAGGATTCTGATGTGTCTATCTCCGAAATAAGGATACAGCTGCTTGGTTCTTTTGATAATGTTAAAGCATTTCGCTGAAATCAAAAGCATCTTGATAGATACATATACAAAATATTCTTCAACTTTTACAAAGAAAAATAGTTCTGATTATTCAATATATGAAATATTTAACTAATTACTTATTGATTCGATAGAGATACGAATGAAAAATAATTCATTGTTCCAAATTCTGAATTTATTTGATATCTCTTGCCATCATGTAGTACTCTCAAGACTTTGTCAGAACTCTACATGTAAGAGTATCAACAATCGAACTTAATTTTGTTGCATTGAGTCATAACTCTATGATAATATTGAAATCAAAGTTAAACTTGAAGCGAGCGTAAATAATCTGATACATGAGACTTTTCTATCTTGGAATTCATTCTTATGACTTTGTTAAGTGGTGTTGACTTGTTATGAACATCACTTCAAATAGATCAGGCACTTCAAAACTGTTTCGCTCGAATGTATCTTAAAAGGGATGTTTTTAAAACTGAAACAATCCTACCATAATGCTTAAGCATATTTTTGATTTTTTTGTGAAACTTCAGTCATGGAAGTCTTGTCTTTTCGTTGTATTTTTCCATTTCTTTCAGAGTAAGATTAGAACATTTTGTACATTAACTTTGAATTGTCATGAGAACATTTTCACAGTATAATTCAACTTTGCTAGTAAGTTAAACTAACTTACTAGAAAAACTGTGCCAACTTACTGTGAGCATGAGGGGACTTTTACTTTCAATCATGGTATACGAATCAATTTGTTTCGATAATTTCGATAATGTAATTTCTTCATCGAAAATACAGTTCTGTCAGACCATTCTTTAGCTGCAATAGCTTAAAAAGCTTTTAATGCCTTTCTGAGAATAATTACACATGATTCGTATTTTGCATACGAGTGAATACAAGACATACATCCTGAGCAGTGATTTCAACTAATCTGATCTGCTTTAAGTCTTACAAAATGTTTTATTCGTTAAGTGCGCACGATTTCATCTTATATTCTACATCCTGAGTAATAATAGATTAGAATTTTATCATAGTGATACTAGGAGAATAGAGTAATCGAAAGTTAAAGTTTTACAAACTAATTCATGAATTACGATGGCTCACCCAAACAACAGAACAGAAGAACGAATCGTTATAGTTTTCTTTGCAAAATCTAGCTAAACTATGTCCATTCAATTAGGATCGACTAAGCAGACGTTAGTCTCTCAGTAACTATTCAACACTTGTTTTTTAAAGCGTCGCAGTGGCTTGATTAGAGACTGTTCTTTGAGTTTTCAGTTCCACTATGGAAATCCAAGGTCACAGACAGTCTGCGTTACAAAGGGATTTTTGCTATAAGATTGAATTGAATCATACGTGAATTCAAGAAAATCACAAGTTAGCAACTCACATCTTCTCTTTTGATGTCAATAATTCTAATAAGAATTTTAAATAGTTGAATTCAAATAATGTCAATATAGTGTTACATTTCTTAGAAAAAATCATTTCCCTTCTCACTTACGAAAACCTGGAAAACTACTTCTGTTACATGATACAATCGAAGAGAATGTTGCCAGGAATTGTATACGTATCTGTAAATTCAACATTTGTATACAATAAGCGATTCTGTAAGTAAAATTCCACTAAAATAATCATAGGAATATGAGTGCAGATTCTCTTTTGACTGGCACGTTCGCAGCTTAATTTCATAATTACTTCCTAATGGTTTTCAGAATAATATACTCTGTGGACACTTATGTGAAGATACACGCGACTTTGGTTTAAAGTGTTTTATTTGATTATAAATGTGCGATAAGATTCGGTTCAAGTTGCAATACAAAAATTAAAAGTTAGTTATGAACGTTGATTCGCTTACACTAAATTCAATACATTCAAAATAGAATAGCATAAGGATAGAATTGATACAATAGATCATAAATAACTTCAGCTATTCTCATTCTTGATTCCTATTTAAGACAACGGAAGTATTCAAGGAAAAGTGTTTAATGTAAAAAATGTGCATGAACATATGAAAAGAAATTTTCAATAATACACGAAAGGAAAAGACTCGTAAATATACATAAACCATTTGAATTATCATAGCGATGATCGAATAATTCAATCATTATATGAAAGAATAATATACAAAAGAAATTGAGGAATATTATGTGCAGTTAAAACAATTTTTCGCAAAAATAAAATAAATTTTCAAAAAGAAGTTTCATGATACTGTTGAAGAATTATGATTAGATTTGAAAAAAATAACTATTATAGAAAGAGTAAACTTATTGATAATATCAATTACAAAATATCATTATGAAATAAAGTTAAATATACATGTTGATAAATTAATTAGCGTTGGCTAGTGTGGTATATCTGTATGATAGAGAAATTTCAATTTTTATATGCAACTTACTTATCATTATTCTTATTTTTTGATTGTTTCCTTCTTTTCTCGATATAGGGAAAATTACTAAGTTAAAAATATGAATTGCTTTATCAAAAGTATTTTGGCTAGGATGTATTAAATCTGTACCTTTTTCAAATGAACTACGGTTGTAAATTTATTAATGGAGAAATAGAATGCTTTGTATGAAGTATAAGCAGTGATTTATCATCGATTCCCTCAGGGATTATTTTAATATTTCACTAGTAAAGGATGCTGTCTTGATTTCAATAGTTTCAGTCAATTTGAAGCTTGTCGGAATCTAATTAAATGTCATGAAACATGAAGTGGCATAAATATGTTATCATTCTGAGTTCTTTTTTTTAATTTCTTCTTCGAGTATTGTATATGAAGCATGGTTTACAGATCGAGTTTAAGTCCAAGCAATACAAAACGTCCTATTCATGGGACGAATTAAAGTTGAAAAGAAATTCTTTAGGTTAAAGTCGATAAATTCATGTACGACTAGGAGAGTGAAACGTCGAAAATTAACGAATGTAAGATTGTTGGTTACCGTTGAAATTGAATTCAATTGCCAACGGGTCTCAATTGTCATTTTCATTCTTCATATACGTATTTATGATGTATTGAGAGCTAAATTCTTAGTATTGAAATAGAATTTCAGGGTCGGTATTATCGAGAATAGAAGGGTAAATTTTATAGAAAACCCTCGTAGCCCGGCTAGCTCAGTCGGTAGAGCGTGAGACTCTTAATCTCAATGTCGTGGGTTCGAGCCCCACGTTGGGCGTGCTTTTTACATCTCTTTTATTTCCGTTCTTTACTCAGTGTCAAATCTCACAAAATTCTTTTCTATTCAGCTATCAAAACAAGCGACTCCGATATTACCATGACTCATTATCTGTAATTGTTTATCATGATTGCAATCTGCAAGAAAAGCAAAACACTAAAACGGGGTATATAGTTACTCATTCTTTGAAGAAAATAATTTTTATGTTTCATATTGGCAACAGATCGTCTTCTGAAATGTCACACATGGTAAAAAAGAATATCATTAGTGTAAAGCTTCTATGTATATGATTGATCAAATCTTTGATCGATTACATGATATAATAAATGACGAGATTGCTCACTGCATATGTTATATAGAGTCAATAATAACTAAGATATATCGTAATTATGAAATATTCGACACAGTACAATTCATTTGGGTGAATTTCGCTATTAAGTCATTTTCATCCGATCATTATGATGCCATTTCTTATATATGTATGGATTACGATGAACAACGATTGTTCTCAAAACTTTATTTAATGATTGTGGATGTGACTCTCAATGACAAGAACCCATGTAAAAAATAGGGGAAAGAGTCGGATTATATTGGGTTACTACTCTGATTAAAAATACATTAAAATTATACGCCTTCAATCGATGACGAATCAATTAAAATTGATTAAAGGTGTATGATTATAAACGATTTGAATTGGTCATAACCAGTTATATTAGATACTACAATTTCTTTTCAGTACCACCACTAAAACCAGTTACGCTTTAATTTTATCTCTTTCTAAACAACCACAAAGCAACTAACGATTGGTTGAAACTCACTGCAGTGGCTTAAGATTAGTATAAGGAAAGTATCATCAACGAAGTGATTAATTCCACTACAGTTGATTCTCGACAGACAACAGTAGAATAACTTTAAGTTTCAAGAAAACATTATCACAACAATTTATCAATACAGTGAAAAAGAAAGCAATATGTTTTTGCATGAAAATCAAATGTCATCATATTCCATCATTGTACACAAAAAAAGCTAAGAGTAATAGTTTCTGAGACTCAAAAGCTGCTTTCATCCTATTCCAGCTCAATAGATGGTAAAAGCAAAAAGCAATCGTTTCTACCCTATTCGATAATCACTTAATGAATCCTCTATGAGTCTTCGTATAAATGTTAAATTTCCAGGACGTTGCTGGGGACTCCCTGAGAAATAATTGTTTATTTTTAACATGATTTTTTCGGAAGGGATCAATATCATCGAAACCTCTACCTGAGTCGTCGTTTTAACAACTTTTCGTTTGGATATGAGTTAAAATTCGAATGGCAGCACTTGTCATCTGGTACGAGACCTGCTTTACCGTTTAGATAGAAAATGTTTTTAAAGACTATGATAAATTTCCTTGGAAAATGAATTTCGACAAATAATAAATGATTGTGAAAACTATGTGAAAAAATGCACTCAAGGAATGATTTTAAGAAATTTTCTCGGAAATATCTAAACTGAATATGGAACGCCTGCCAATTCTCTGAGGAATTGGCGATTTTTCAGTGGGAAGTTGGCTAGTGAGAGGAAGAAGTTGGTAGATGTCATACGTGGTTGCCATAAGTAAGGTACTCACAAGTCGCTTGAATAATAACTCTTTCAATATTCACTTGAGATTTGCAGTAAACTCCCTTATCAATTCACTATGGATTCTCGATCAGGGTAAGATTGAAAAGGAATATTTTTCATATTCTTGTTTAATGTACGGAAACAAACAAAACAGTTGTGTCTAAGACTCAAGAGCGAATTTCATGATATTCTGCTACACACCCAACTTATAAGGAAAGGAAACTGGAAGTTTCAACGACATTCAAACAACTTTGAAAAACTAGACATTTACAAGTTGGCTATACTACATAGGAGTAATCAGTATACATTTACCGAAGTTTATTAAATGCAGACATAAACTTAAAAAAAGCATCTTTGATTTATTTTAAGTTTGAATTCCTAAGATTTTCAATTTAAGAGAAATAAATACAAATATGGTACGCCGAAGTTCTTCCCGATTTGATCTGAATCGGACTACAATGAACAATATTGCCTTTCTTTTTTATTCAGCTTAGCTGGTATTTACATATTTTTCTTCTTCTGATCTTTTGTTCAAATTCAACTCACGGAACTGTTCAAAACTAGCATACATTCTGTTAAATCCTTAGAATCACACATAATTGAATCAAGTGACAGCAGAGTTGCATTATCGGGAAAATTAGAGGAGATCATAACTATTGCTTTGGTTACTGAAACTCAAAACACTACGTTTATGTGACAATTTTCCGGAGGCAGCAAAATTCTTTCATGCTGTCTGGTGTAATGTGCATTGCAGTTTAAAAAAAACGCTGTGCAATTCATTCTTCTAAGAAGTGTTTCTCATAGTTAATTTTAGCATAAAAAGAATGTGTTCAACCGATCAACATTAATATCCTTTGGAAAAATGTGTTTTTCTTAGAAATTCAGGCGATGGGTAGTTTTTGCTTCAATTAAATAATCTAGTAATGACTTTATGTAAATGAAACTACCGAAAACATCCGTCCGTTTTGTAAACACGTTGTTCTTCGGCTAAAAAGAACGGAGAGAAGNATTATAAATGTGATTCATTTTTTAAGATTCAAAGACTACTTGGGATATTTTCATTTTTGAATCGTAAGTTATCATCTCGTTTCGGAAATTTGATTCCTTCTGTAAATGTTTAATTTTGACATGAAATCCATGAAATCAAGCGAATTCACATGCTATTATATAGTACTGTACTGTATCAGACCGATTCAATTTATTGCCGTTCTATATAGAATGGAAACAAAATCATGGAGTTGATGAATCATTAATAATGTTTCTCCTATAGATATAAAGAAAAAACCAACTGTCTTTTGAACACACTTCAAATCTGATAAAGTGAAGCTATGATTGACTTTTACACTTTCTATAAAAAAAAACAAGTCATAACTCATCGTAATCATTAGATGGCATCTTTAATGACTGTCGCTTCTTTTCGCTATTCAGAAGTGTATATTGATTTCTTGTTTTGGTATATTTCTACATAACCTGTAATAGTAATTCACACTTCGGTGAAATATTTCAAAAGGCTCAATTCTGTCGCTTCATGTTTCTGAGTTTTTTCACTGGAGACTGCAACTACCAGACCTTGAGAAATTACTCTTTCGCGATAAAAAAACATTGAATTGATTTACTGGTAAAAAAGGGGGTAACACGTGTCTGCCAATACATCAGTAGTTCACCATCTACTTTTATTATGAATTCAAAGTTTTGAATAAGAAGGAAACATATTCCTAGGCTGAATATTGTTATTCATGCTGTGGGGACACGGGTAATGTGCAACCATTACTTACTAACGTAGAAGGGACGCAAAAAATGTAATAGAAAACGGTCTCGATTTTTATCCACCTGTGGGCAATTCAGATCAACTCATGCAGTACGTGGTCGAATGGGGTGGAGTGGTTCCCATCATCAGCACTCTTCTTCAGGATGAAGTATCGAAGAGTAGGCAGAGAATCAGTTGTATTCTCGAAAAAACGTAGAATTCGTGCTTTTTTGATGATCACAAAAACAATCATTTATTCTTTGTTGATTTAATCATCGCCAATTCTCCTTGTGATCGTCATATTCATCGTGTCGAAAACCTAAAAATTCCTCTTCATATTGTCTTTACAATATCTTGGCCGAAAGCAGTCAAAATCCCTCATCCATTTGTCAGATCGAGACACACATGGCACTTCAATAAACGATTCTGTGAAATATCGTACGATTTCATTAAAAGTTTGGTAAGCTTCCTTCGTGTTTATTATGTACGGACGACAATGAAAATAGTTAGCGGTTTACACATTGAGAAAAGAGGAACATCAATATTTTGGGAAAAAGCAGGATTTAGTGAACGTTAGTTCCACAAGTTAGTTTGGATACAACAATCATCTCCTAGGCGATTTCATAATGACATATTTTTTCACAATTTTATTAATTTGATTTCAAGAAAATTTGATAAAATTTCAAACTATCACTTAAAAATATATCTCCGATGTTGGATGCTGTGACGTGAAAGATAATTTTTATTTGAAAAAATTCGAAATCAAAATGTCTCATTGTATAAAATAGAAGAATTGTTTCGTTTTCATAACGTCTTCGACTTCATCTTTCATTGCAACACTTTTATTGGATGAAACTATTTGTATAATTAAAGTTTTAGAAAATTAGAAAACTTGCGATTTGAAAAACTATTTTGAGAAATCTTGAAATTTTTGGTCGTGCCCATTTATAAGAGGATATATGGGAACAAATGTTTTCATCGTGATAGATACATTGATAAAACTCATTCGTGGACAAAACATTACCAGAATGTTTAATTTGCTATCGCAAGTCGATTTAAATTAGATTCAAACGACATTATTATTGGTGGTTTGTATCATTTTAAAACGAAAAGATATTTCTTGTGTCTAAGAAATGAAGTTTGTTAGGCCTAGAATCGGCCGCTGAGCAGGTCAAACCTGATTTTGAGAGAAACTACGCTTTTCTCAACCATAAGTTTATACAATTTTCTAATCTACATTCCCAATTTCTCTCTCGATTAGCTCGAAGCAATATTTTGTTGTAGAAGTGGATGTGTTTGAGGGGCAAGATCAACAATTTTCGTTAAAATATATTGCGAATTATTCTACTGAACGGCGAAAAAAATTCATCACATGATGGACGTTGTACCTCACACTTGAGAATCGTTCACGAAAAATCTGTTCATCATTTATTAACACTAACATCACAATGGCAAATGATGACATCGGTGATGAGTCTGCTAGTGTTGGTCACTTTCTCTCGTCCCCAAGCCCAACGTTTTCGGTTCCAAGATTGATGTTTATTGATTCTTCTTTCTTAATGGTGCAGCCAATTACCGGCCATCACAGAAATCGATCAACTTTTTGAACAATAGTGATGCACCACTCTACATTGGATTTGGTTCTATCGTCGGTTATGATGCCCATAAGTTGTTCGAAATCCTCTCGAAAAATGTAGACGTCGAGCAGTGATCAGTAATTCGCTGACCATTGATGGTATTGAACTTCCCGTTAATATCTTTCGATATGGTCAATGGTTACATGATTGGTTGTTTCAGTGTGGTAAGTACCGATTAAGTTTGATGAAAACATCCTGAGTTGCAGAGATTCTACTCTCATTTATTTAAAGACAGATAAGATTTTCAAAAGGCTTTCGTGTCGATTTTTTCATCCAACTTTTCTTGAGAAATATATTATCCTCTTTAAACAAATCGAAACAACAAAGATAGTAATGCAAGTCCAACAACTAATTCTATCGTGCGAAGTAACGAATAGAACCTTTAGAAGTTCATTGCTTGAACTATTCAGAGAGAGTTAACTATTGAACACTTTGAATGTTAAGCTTTTTGGATGCGTAAAAAAGTATAAACTATTTGAATATTTCACGAGCGTAAAACTGAGAATCTTGTCTGAGAATCAACGAGAAATCAGTTAGACTCTGAAGAAAGCATTCTTGTGACATTGAGCATTTCTTAATTCATAACGTTTTTTAAAAGCATTTTCAAGAGAATTCAAAAACAGAGTGAGCTCAAATAAAAATCTATTTTATATAAATGCGTTTGAAAAACTTGAACTAAGTTTTCAACACTATAATTGATGGCATATTCTAAACTCGAAATATATTTATTTTGTTTCTTCTAGTTGATGGTCTTTGTCATCATGGCGGTGCTAGTAAAACAGCATCTGGACTTCGCGCAAGTTTGCCAACGACCGTTGTTACGTTTTTTGGTGATCAGTACCTTTGGGATGATATAGTGGCGAAAATCGATTTGAGACCACCTCGTTTGTCGAGTAATAAACTTGATAAGTGAGATTTAATTAATGCAATTCAATTCATGTCGAATCCAAGAGAGAATGAAACCGCAAGAATAATTGCCGATCTCATACGATAAGAAAATGAATGTGAAGATCCTTTAGGTACTTTTCATGAACAGTGACCGTTGGATTGAAATGATAGTGATTTGGAATCCACATATGCTGCTTGTTGTCATATTCAAAAGTATGATCTTCAAGTTTCTTGGCCTGTTTCCCAGGTCTTACTTGATGTAAAGTTGATCACTGAAGATGATCTGTGCCCATGGAATACGAAAACACGGAATCTTGCAAGCTTGGAATGCTGCTACAGTCAAGAACTACGAATGATATGTCTCTCTACACAAACGAATAACGTAAACTCATTTTGACAGAGTATAATGACATTGTCCAAAGGATGTCACAGGAATCGTATCAAAGTACGACTGATGACAAAAACGCAACAGAAAACTGAGTAGACATTGTGTACTAGAAATGACATCTCACTGTATATAATACTTTAAATTAAAATTACTTTAACAATACGAGAATTAATTTGGCCTAGTTACTAACAGTTTAGTGATATAGGTATTTGAATGGATGGCTTTAAAGAAAAACTACGGGTTCGATTGGTCGATGCATGTTATCTTGGGATATCTTCTAATAGATGCATTCCGAAAGCTAATCTGAGTCTAAGCATTCCTATTGTGCTTGGATTATTTGACAGAAAAACAGATTTATATATACAATAGTGGATGAAGAGAAGATGAACATCCTTCTTCATCAACTCATGATAAAAATTTTCATAGAAATGAATGGACAAACCTAAGAACAGCCTTTTTTAGAAACAGGACGCATTCGAATCTTTTATACTTTTCAATACGCAAAGCGTTTTATATCATAACAAACATATTACTAGCGGATGAATTTTGTGTCCACTGCAACACTTTCGCAAGAATCACGTACGATTTTATTCAGAAACTTGTTAGAGCATCTAAAAAATGCACTTCTACATTGTCAAATAGAGGTTTATTTCATTTATTGTCATGGTGTTCATCATCGAATAGCATTCATTTTATATAATCTATTAGAACGTATGCAAGAAAAACGTGACTTTAGATCAAAGTTTGTGCATCTCTTGATCCAAGAGGATATGTGCTTTTGCTCTTTGACACAAAAAAATATTGCCTCTGCTTTGCTTTCTTGAAACGATTACTTTCAAATGTAGTCGTAATCAATTATTTTATTTCATTAATCAATCAGACTAAGAAACATATAATCTGTATTTTGATTTTGCAGCTCATGAGCATATTTTTTATCAATAAAATACATGAACCATTGATAAGAGTGTCGACCACATGTTGCAAATTTTCGATGAGCGAAAAGATCATTATCACATATAATAAATTCGATGCTTTAATATCATGGTTCCCTCAACCACGACCTAAAATAATACCAACTATATTGCGGTTGAGTGCGATGCTTGTAATACTACTATTTTAATCGATATTAGTCGATCAGGTTATGATAGTGCGAGTACGCATATCAAGTGAATTCTAACATCCCAATCCTTTTCAAAAATTTAGAAATACAAAGTCGAGCATGTCTAGACAGCTATTTTAGTTCTGACTGCTTCGAGCTACGACTGTGTAAACAATCACTGATGAATCAGATTATTATTTGAAGGCGCATCAAGGTGAAAGACACGCTGCACTATAAACACGTCGATTGTCTTCGAATGCTACGACTTCGATGCAAAAAAACACATTCTAAGACAAACAGTCGTTGCACAAAGAGTATTTGTTTGGTATTGAAAAAGTAAAGAATGAAAGAAAGCATAATATCTAAAATACCAATGTGTGATGTTGCATTTCATCATACTGGCAACAAAGATATTCATCTACTATCAGTAAAAGAATACGCAAAAAATACGTTGTGGCGCATTCAGAGAAAAAAAGTATACAACTGCCTTGAGACACACATTGCTATGCATTAAGCAACTGCAAAAAACACTGATGTTAATTCCGAAAAACGTTTTTGTCGTTTCAATGTCAACGATGGTACGGACCATACTCAATCAATTTGGTACGATACATATTGTGTGGATGACATTATGATTGCAAATAAAAATTTTCCTTACGGTGTGCAGAGTACGAAAAAAAAGCTCCTTGCATTGAATCCATCGACAAGATTTTTTTGTATATACTAATGAATGAATCGGATATATTAAATCGGCAGATAAAAATGTATCCACTATGTTGGTCATTTCAGGTTTATATGCATCAACTATTTTATCTTCTATTCACCACTATCGATTATTATCATTTTTTAATATAGTTTTTGTGAATCCTATGAGAAATATGCAGTATTGATTAAACGCTATAACGAAAATATATATGCATTTACACAGAATTGGAATCATTGAGATCAGATATTACCAAGAAAATTGATCTTCTGGATAAACAAACATTACAATTTACTGTCTTTAATCAAAAGCAAAATTGTTGTAGAGATTTAATAGAAAAATCAGTTGAATTGTTTGAGTTTATTCTTCATCCAATACTATTTGCAATACTGAGACATATGAAACCCGATGAACATACTAAAGAACATTTAATAAATACATGTGAAAATGATTACTGTAAAAGTAAGCATGATCTAAAGAGGATAACAAATTTTCGTACGATATTTAAACTTGAGGATGTTATCAAATGGTATGTAAGCAATTATTTTCTATTTCTATTATTGAATAAATCATTACGAACAGAAGGTGTCGATTCACTCTTCACATTTCGTTTCTATATAAATATTCTATGTAATACACTTGAGAGTGAAAAACAAAAGTTACCCCGGAATACGATATCTACAGTCTATTGCGATCAAAGAATACTCACAGCTGATTTGGAGATACTTCGACTGCGCGTAGGTAGTTTCACAGCAACATATGATTTTCCATCGATTTCACTTGAATCAGATATGACCTTTTTCTTTGCCGGATGTGGTGATCCATGTCGGTATTGTTCTATGTGAAATTCAAGTTAATTCAGCAAAGGGACGAGTGACTTTATTGATGAACAAAAATTACTATTCAGTTTGAATAGAGATGTGCATGGTTACCCTACCCTGCAGGGTATGGTAGGGTGCAGGGAATGCATTCGTAGGGGTGGAGTACAGTATGGTGGAAGTAAAAATCCAATAAATTAAAGTGGAGTCAGAAAAAGAAAGAAATCATGACAATTAAAGTAAACATATTCTTAGCTCAGTCTTTAAGAAGGTGACTAACTTCGGGCGGCATATTCCAACCATTTCTTATGTGTAGAATAAGCAAACCAACCGTAATTCAATCACAAAAACACATTAGTATATTGTACTTATATAGTAATGATATAAGTTCGAACGACGGTGAAAACAATCAATTGTATTTCTTTTGTTATTTAATTTTTTGTATTGTTTTCTTTGAATTCATGCTTTTTTAGAATGATTTTTATTTGTAAATATGTCCAAAAATTATCAAAAACTACATAAGATGAGAAAAAACGAATAATTTCGATGAACCTTAAAGCATGGCTGGTGGTTCTACGGAGTAAGGAAAAATAAGAATAACAAGCCATGACGATATTATAATGTAAAATTTACAGAGTAGAGTAGGGTAAACAAATCTAAAACTTTTGCAAAGTAGGGTAGGGTGTAGGGCAAGCACCTCGTAGGGTAGGGTAGGGGACCTACAGGGTAGGTTAGGGTAAAGGGTAAAGAAAAATTCCTTTATCAGGGTACAGGGTAAGAGAAAAGCTTACCCTGTACATCCCTAGTTTGAATCCTGTATTATAATTAAATCGGTCGATTTAGATAACGATCGTCAAGTCTGGAAAGTACTAATGAATGTATTCGACGATAGAGCTCACTATATCAATCATGTTTTAGAAGCAACAGCTGAGAATTGGAAGTTTTATACACCATTAAAATTTTATGCTCTGAATTCTATGAAATTCTTAAAGGAGAATCATACTTTCAACGTCTTATTGAAACATTACCCGACGATCATTCAGATCTTGCTACTATACATTATGATATAAGCTCGGATTTATATCTCAAAAGAAGAAAGATAGGTCGAAAGCATTAAAATATTTAACTCTTGCGCAAGACTTATTAGATACTTCGGATAAAGAAAAAACTGAAAAGATGACATTAGTATTGCATACCATCGGAGAAATCAATAAAGATCGAGACAATTAAGACATAGATTTAGATTATTTGAAACTAGCGTTATGCTTATGGGATTCTAATCATGAGTATACTAGAAAAGCTTACACCATCCAATCTATTGGGTAAGTGTGCGAGGTCGAAAATGCACTTGATCATCAAGATATAATCATCGACTACTATTCTCAAGTACTCGATATGTATCAACGCATATTATCACTTGACAATGAGAAAATTACTAATTGTCTAGAACGTATCGGTCATATTTATGATCCTATCTGTCAATATGATCGTGGCTTTGATTATTGATTATATGCAGTTTATTTAACCCTCTACCCGTGATAGGGCCTAAAGGGACATAGTGCTGATTACAAGTAACTTATGAAGAATGAAAAGCAATTGAAGCAAAGCACAAACGGGAAGCATATAAAACTATGAATAGAGATAACATGAGTCATGTACGACGGTTTGCTAAGTCGAGCCATTTTTGATATGCGAACAGAATGCATAGACCATCAACGAACAAGTATTTTTGAGACGTGCAGAACAGAACAGAATTATTTTTAAAACTTGGTGCTGTAGGGGGAAGGCTCGAACATGATACTGATTCTCGAGAAACGAACATATTGCCACTCCGCCAACCCCTCCTCATCGTGGCTTTGATTATTACAAACGAACTTCTTCATCAATACTCACGCCGTCCTGTCAAAATCCGGATATACTTTTTCTTGCTCTCTATCGTCTACTACAGAAACTAAAGATGCGTTTCACCAAAACATAGATCAGAATCCACGTTTAATTCAACATTTTTACTATTCAATGAAATATTAACCGTAAGACTTTGCATTATCGGAGAGGATGAAAAATCATTCAAATATTGGCTTGGTAACAGAAAAACGTACTAATAAATTTTCGATTTTGTTTTCCACGATACTAAATTAATTTTTAAACTTCTTTCGATAGAATTGTCGTTCAATATATGTTTAATAGCTATCCGAACTAGGAGGTTTCTTGCTTGAATCGTCGGCCATGCAGAATTACGGATCTATCTCCATATGTATTATAGAAATGATTATCTCTATTGAATGATATACGTGTAAAACCTTTTTAGAGAATAATAGACATGTGTATAGCACACTCGTCTGAAAGTTTAAAATAGATACGTTCACTGATTTATAAAATACAGATGAGAAACCGATAGTTTTTCCATTAACCATTACATGATATAAAAAGATCTTCATGTACTGAAATCAATACGAATATCAACTAGAAAATGCTACAAAAATCTAATTCACCTAACTCAACTATTGACTAGGAATCTTTACATTCCTAAGATCTTCGAATGTCGTTAAGCTGACATATCACTGGCAAAAAGAAATCACAACGTGTGAAATCGAATGATTGGGGAATTTTCATGAGATCGTTTCACTTTTTCGAATGATGACTAGAATATGGATGTAAATGCTCTGCTTATTGGAGTAATTAATTACATGGAAAGCCATACTCACACTTAAAACGTTTCAACCATTGGTTTCATGCAGGTCTGGCAACTTCAACCATTGAAACATCAGACCATCACTTCTTTGAAGTACTCACAATTTCGGTTTATTCCAGATGAAGCTTGAAAACTTTTCATACATTGGCCTTTTCCAGTTCAGCACACAGCAAAATTTTAAAAAGTTATTTGCCATTTCTTTACATTACAAGTAGAATAACAGAGGTGATTCACTATAGATTACACGGTGACGGTGAAGGCGAAGAAATTTCTTTTTTCTCTCACTCCTCTTTGAAAAGAAACATATTCCTCCAGGGTGACACACACCGCTTTCAACTATCATGATGTGTTGAAAGAATGTTTGAAAAAACTTTTACAGCACTAACTCTCACGAAATGAACTCTTTTGTTGATTTCAGTTATATTTCTAAGAAATGACCTCACATAGAATCAAACACGGATGTACATGGCGTGTCAAGATTACTGGTCTCGGACAGGATGTGACAGTTGATGATTTATCAAATCAATTCGATGTCAAATCTGATCGAATAACGATTCCTGATAATCAAACATATTTGTCTCAATGTTATGCGTTGATCAATGGATATGAAACTGAAGAACAAGCAATTTCTTTTCTCTCGGAATGGAATGATATGTTTACAGATGCAAAAATCAACATAAGATGTGAACTCGATATAGACACGATTAGCTCAGTAGCGGATGTACCAAGTCCAAAAATAAGCTCTGATATCAATGAGTCACAGTTTAGAAGCTCTAATCGTTTTGCATTCACACAAGAATCAGATGGTGAAAATAATGTTGACGAGGAATGGAACAATCAAAATAGTAAGCAGAAGAAAAACATACACACTGACAGCGTTTGCTCATATGAAGAAAAAGAATATCTCGAAAATCAATCCTTAGCTTAAAATGTTTGATTTTCATCAGTCAGACGATTTGTCTTTTGATAGTTCTTATGGTATTTTTATCACATTGACGATAATTATAGATATGGATATAGCTGCAAAGAGGACCCATAAAGGAAGAAAAAAAGCTTTTCTTTTTCAAATTTTCAATCTAACCACAGATTTGTTTTTATCAAAAGTCTCAGATTCTCGAATGAGTCATCAAGAATCCGAACATATAGAATTTCAATAGATGCAATACATTTCTTTTTGTTGACAGATACACCAAGAACTGCTTATCAACAATGTCGTGATGATTCTTATTCCTCTCAAACAGTAATTCATTCGAAACGAACAACAGCATGTCGTCATGGAGATAGCTGTTTTAGTGCAGATTGTCCATACAGGCATTCTTCATCGTGGCTTGCATGTAAGAAAGGTGCTCAGTGCAAAGATTACGCATGCTCAGCTAACCATCCACGAAGTCGTAAAGCTAAATGTATTCATGGCAGTGCATGTTGGAGTGCTAGTTGTTCTTATCTTCATCCGAACAAGAACATCACCGAGATGTCATACGACGATGATGATCAAAAATTTCGACGTCATTTTGAGGATTCAACTGGCAAACAGAATGACGAACGGGTACATCGTAAAAGTTCATTTTCACATTTTGAATCACGTGATGAGGATACTATCGAGGTAGGATATAATTAACTGCAGATATATACGGTTCGTACTTAAATGTTCTATCAATTGACCTATATAGAAAACATGTAATGGTACGATGAGAAGTCATACGAAGCAACAGAAAACTTCTAAGTCGGTTACTAATCGAACAAATGAAAGCGAAAGAACTAGTCTACCAATTTTTGCATCCCGAAATAAATTTTGTGAACAACTTCAACGAGAAAAATTTCTTATTGTGACAGCCACAACAGGTTGTGGCACGAGTACTCAGTTGCCACAGTATGCAGCAGAGTGTTTTCCTGATGATCTGGTCGTTTGTACACAGCATCATCCAATCGTAGCTATCGCATTGGCTCGTCGAGTTGCCTACGAATACGATGGTACATTGGAAGGTAGTTCTATTGGTTATAGAATTGGAAATAGTTATCATCAGAGGAATGAGTGTGTGCCTGGCACTAATATCATGTTCATGACGGATGCAGTACTTATTCATGAATTTCAAATGGATTCCAATTTAAGTTCAATTCGTGTATTGATCATTGATGATGTTCATGAACGTTCATTGAATACAGATATTATTATGGGTATTGCCAAATTATTGTTAGCCAAACGAAAAACCGACTTTTATGTTGTTCTACTTGCTTCGGCCACCACTGATCCAGTGCCTTTTTTAAAGTTTTTCGATCGTCAATCCGATCGACCATTGAATGTTATAAATCGTACATATTCAGTCGCAGTTGAAAACTTGCCACGCCCTGACGATTGTCCATCTTATAAATTTATTGAACTACATCTCATACCAACATTATGTCAATTATATCGAAAACATAAAGGGCATACACTAGTATTTCTATCTAGTCAACATGATATTGAAAAAGCACTTCAAATGTTTAATTCTAACATTCCGAATGACTGTGTAGCATTACCGTTCTACGCATCATTAACGATTGAAGAACAAAACAAAGTACTCCAATTCGATGAGCAACAATCAAAACAAAGAATGGTTGTTTTTTGTACGAACATTCTTGAAAGATCATTTACAATCAAAAATGTTCAACTTGTGATTGACACAGGTCTTCAAGGGCAACTTCGTTTCGACATTCAACATCGTATGAACATCCTTGAAACAGTTCGTATATCTCAATTTTCGGCCAATCAACGTAGAGACACAGCAAGTCACATGAAAAATGGTCATTGTGTCCGTCTTTATAATAATAATGATCTAAAAGAAGAAAATATCGTACCTGAAATTCTTCGATGTTCACTTGATCTCATGATTCTTCAATTAAAACGATTACGTATCGATGTCCAAACATTTCCTTTCATGACTAAACCGAATTCAGCATCAGTTCGTTGTTCACTAGAACTTCTCACAATTTTAATGTGCATTGATAAGAATGAAAATATAACAACACTTGGTGAACTCTGTGCTGAACTATCTGCGAATCCTCGTTTGAGTGCATTCATTATAAATGTCTACACAGAATACAAAGATAGTCAACGGCAATTGCTTTCACTTGTGACTACTATTGTTGCCATTTTATCAATACCAGGCTCTCTTTTTTTAACTGTCGATACTGTTAATGATTTCAATGACAATATTTGCAGTGGAGCAATGACCAATGCAGATGAATATACTAGTGATCTATTGAATCTTTACACCGTGTTCAGTGAATGGAGAAAAAGAGGGGTCATTGACAGGAAGGCACAGAAATGTACCAATTGTAAAAAATCAGTTCAACATGAGTTCCATGCTTGTTATTCATGTCGAACAAGACACTCATTCACGTATGGACTTAACAATCAAATGCTTCAGCTAATCGAAAGTTCGATGGAGTTTTACATTGCAACCATCACTGATGCACGTTGGAAATTAATACCAGGTACTAAAACTATCGATAAACGATCGACTAATGGGGACATTATCGGAGAGCATCTTCAAAAATTGTTTCCTAGTCAAATTGGATATCTTCTCGTACCACATTTACCAGATGAAGGCGTTCGTCTGATTGCGTGTGATCAACGTGCAAGTATAGCCAATAGAAGTGTATATGCTCAATGCGCACATGATTATAAGCGGCAATATTTCATTGCTATGTTCATTACGCGTTCACTTTTAGGAAAGTATATTGTTGATCGTCTTCATCAAATATCTGCCCATAAACTTGAAGAATCACTGATAGAACAACTTGTTGTTCGAGAAAATATTGGATGGTCAGTTAACAAAGAAATACGAACTCTATTCGATAAAATTCGTTTGGAATCGTGGGCGAAATGGCTTGTCTATGAGTATGATCAATCATCATGTCGTTTAATAATTTGGGGTCTCAAAACAGAACGCTCTCGTCTAGAATCCATGTTACCACCCATTCTAACCAATACTCGTTCGAAAACGATTGAATGTGGTTCGATTCGAGCAACGTTTCAAAATGGTCTCATTTGTTCAGCCATTGAATTAACTGAAAATGCTCATCGACTAAATCTTAAACGAGTACCATGTAAAACTTATGAAAAGCTACAGAACTGGCTAAAAACGAAACTCGACATTAATCGGCATGATATCAAAGAGAATAATTTTCAAGAATCTAAATCAAACAGAAGCGATGATGATGATGACGAAGATTATCAAGCACCACCTTTTTATATTTTATTAAAGTCAACGGAAGCTTTTCAAAGTGCAACAGCACGTTTATCATCCGATTATGTATGCCCTCAAGAAATCTTATCATCGTCTACAACTGGTACACATATGAATGAGAAAGATGCTTGGGGTCGTCATTTAGTATTAACAATTCCGCAAGACAGTAAATTCATGACTGCGAAAGAAATATTAAATCATTTAACTCCACATGCAGTCGATTGTCGACAGTTTGGTAAACGAAGCATACGAGCTCAACCTGCCATACAACTGACTAATATGCCATGTGACGCTACTGAATCATTTATACGTCACATTTTAGAACCAGTTAATCCATTCAAAATCAGCTTGAAACAAACACACAAGGATGGTACAGGGTCTTCATCAGCACATATATTTTTTGCCGATCATCAACAACGTCAACAAGCTATAACAATTCTTCAATCGAACTATTGTCAAAAACCAATTCAAATCACTGTTCGACATCGAACAAGTAATCAATTTGTAAAAAAACAAATCTTACCAACTCTTACTGAATTGGAAGGAAAAAATTCAGCTCCAAGTACATTTCTTATTACAGCTATCAATCGCGAATCAGCACTTAAAATATATCAAGACATCATACCAAATATGGAATCGTCGTGGAGTATTGATGGTTCATCAACCATCACCATAACACATCATCATTTATATCCTGATTTCGATACACTCGTTCAACAACTAGCCAAGCAATGTGAAACTGAAGTTCAACAACAAACAATCAATCAAAAACATTCTAATGGCATTCGTTGTTATTTCAATCACGGTACTCCTCAAAAAACGGCATTAGCAGCAGCTATGCTCGCACAAGCCACATCACCGATAATTATTAAAATGATGAATCATCGACAGAAGCAATTGTTCGATGAACTTTTTTCTAAAGGCATAATTCAAAATTGGTCAAATGAACTAAAGCTTGAAGTAATTAAGCAAGGAAAAAATGGTACATGGGTTGAAATTCGAGGCCCTCAAGTTCAACAAGGTCAATTGATGCGTCGAATAGCCGACTATTCAGATACATTTGATGAACGGTTTCGTATACTCGAATTAAATTCAATGACGGCAAACCTTTTCGGTCGAAAAAAATTAGCTGATCGTCAACTTCAGACATTGACTGATAACTGGATCAATTGGGGTTGCTATATCACTTATATATCGAAACAAAAATCGATTTCCATCTATGTACAACCAGAAACACAACAAAGGTTCATTGATGCATGTGAAACAGAGGTCAAACAACTTTTGAGTAAACTTTCAGCCGATGGTAACGTTACTCGTGATAAAAAGAAATGTGTATTTTGTAATAAGACATCCTATTCTACCAATATATTACGTGCATGTGGTCATGGTTATTGTCGATGTGCTTCAACCTATTTACTACAAACATTTCCATTACAATGTAATGAAGTGAAATGTAAGATGAACATTGACATGGATGATGTTTTAGAAATTTTTCATGAACGAGAAGAACTGATGAGTGCATGTAAAAACTCCCTGCAAGTCTATTTGAAGACAAATTCGAACCTAAATGATCAAGTATTTTGTCCTAATTCAGCATGTGTAGGTCTAATGAAACGAAGCTGTGGCTATCAAACCTGCTTTACATGTGGAAGAAATGTTTGTCCTTCTTGTTCGTTAATTGACGATGAATTACATCAAGGAAGAACATGCGATGAACGAAATATGGTTCATAAAATGGGCGAATTTCTTCCAACTCTATTTAAAGCAGCTGAAAAATTTGCACGCGATGGTTGGACTACACAGACACCCCCCATCATTCGAATTGATTACAATATGTCTTTGGCTGATCCGTGTGCGTCATTGAAGCGTTTCTACAAGGGTGTTGAAAATCTAGGTCATTGTTTACCACCAGATATGGCGCGAGGATTCTTCACATTTCATGGTACAGCTCCAGGATCAATTAAACCAATTTGTATCAATGGATTTGATCCAAGTCGTCGCGCAGGACAAGCTTGCGGCATAGGTGAATATTTTGGAGTAACTGCAGCGATTTCGCATGGTTACTCTTGTCGAGATAATTCACAAGGACCTTTTAGTATGATAATTGCCTTTCTTCTCAATTGTCCTCAGCTAAGTACTAGCAGTGGGTTTTGCCATGTAATGAATAATCCACTCGATTGGTCACACGCCTTTAATTTACCAGTTGTAGTTGTTTCTTATGGTACTCAAACTACTTGTCCATCACCGTTGGATAAGTAGAACAAAAACATGGATATACGTATGTCTTTCCGGTTGTAATTGGCTATAAAAAGGAAGTTTCCAAAATATGATACATTCGTGCCTACTATTCTTGATAATAAAATGAAAATAATGAAAATAAAAATGTGAACAAGAAATCGTGAGTGTGAATAATAAAAGTGACTACACACATGTTTGATCACAGCTTACCCATGTCGCCTCTTTTTTTGCAACTGCGCCGCAGTTACGCGCAGAGCCAATTTTACGCCGTAATAATGCGTAACTCCGCCGCATTCATCGTAGTGAAGGTCTCTATAAGAAACTACGCTTGCTGCGACGCAGACCAACGTAACTGCGTCGGAGTGATCGCATCGTTCGATCCGTTGTAAACATAACTGACCAATTATAAATGATTCTTCCTTATTTATAATTGGTCACTCTCGAGCACAAATACTTAGCCACAGAAAATAGTATAAATAGCAGTGCTCGTCACATTTTCGTTCATAAATTATTTTACTTTAAATAGTAGAATACGTATTTAATTTTTTTTTAAATTGTTTTCGATTTAAATTTTTTTAGTTGTTCAATTTTTGAAACTTTTTTCTAAAATTATTTAACATTTTTTTAAAGAAATTTTTTTCCATTATTTTAAAATTGTTAAAAAATTTTTTAGATGTTCTTTTTTTGATTTCTCTAGATATTTATTTCCATGATTTTAGAAATTCATAATTTTTTTTAACTTGGATTTCGTAAATTTTGAAAATTTTCAGCTTTTAATATTTTGAGTTTTCTAGATATTTATTTTCGTTAATTTTTGAAATTTAAAATTTTTTTCAAGTTTTAGTATTGTAAATTAATTCTTTTTTAAAATTTTTTGTAACAGTTTTAATTTTGTAATTTTATGTTTTTTATTTTTTCCACGGTAAAAGATTTTAAGCTCTCAATAAAAATACAAATAAAATGATAACTCAATCTAAGTCATCTCTCGTATGTATTGCAACGCAACTGTGGCGCATATCTGCAATTAACTGGGACGCAATTTTGCGTAACTTTGAATTTTTCGCCGTAACTACGCGTAACTGCGATTTTTCTATCGTAATTACGCATAACTACGTCGCAATTTTCCGTAATTACGGGTCACAGTGCGATCGCAGTTACGCCGTAACTGCGCCGCAGTTTCATCGTAATGAAACACATGGGTAGACAATGATCGAATCGATTCAAACGGAGATGCCATATTTAATTTTTACTCTTTGAATAATAGATTGTCATCAATGGGTGATGCGTTAAATTTTACTAAAGAAAGTTTTTCTTCCGGTAAGTAAACAAAATCAAATCAATTGAAAATTGTGAAAAGCTAGATCGAATCGAATCTAAATAAAAGTTTTCCTATCGATTTCAATCTCTGATACCTATGATGTACTGGTCAGCCGAAAGAATAAGTGAATTTTCAATTGGTGTACTAGTTTTATTTTTGTATGAAAACGCAAGAAACGCTTTTTATCCATATTCTGACTAGATCTCATAATAATAATGAAATTTGAATGGTTATGCTATGTAAAGATGTCACAGACCTTGGCGTGGAGTTTTTCACTGGCGTTCCGTATATAAGTGTTGTGACATTAATTGGCTGCGTGTGGGTGAGTGCATTCTGAAACTGTCTCGATAGAGTTGGAATAAGATGAAATTTAACTGTAGAAATTCTTTCAATTCTTGTAAGATGCAATAAGGTTTTGGAGCACGTCTATCACATATCACAGTGATCTCATATGACTATCTGACTTAAAATCTGCTGGTGAAAATGTGGTTGACGAGACTTCTGAATTGATTTTGTAAATTCATTATTCTTGGATTCAAGAGAAGCCCGATTTCGAAACGGAGGTAGATCGTTTATCCAATTTAACAATGAAACATTAGAAATCTTGGATTCCGTAACCTTTGCAATGCATGGAAATTATTTAAAACACTGATTTATATAGATTGTCGAACTGAAAGAACTTAGAACATTTCGTGAATGTTTTTGAATTTGAAATTACCAGCTTCATGGATTACTAATTTCATTCCTTTTTGTATTTTATCTATCAATCGCTGGTATAAAGCAACATTATATTTGTTACATTCGATTTTACAATTATTTTTCATTAGTTAGAAATCAGTCGCTTATTACATAAGAGTTTTATATTTTAATGCATCATTGACGGTCTTTATACTGTTTAAACGTCGATTCGTTTAGTAGTACAATTCTGTTTCTCAAATCGATTTCTACAAATACGTTTGATAGAATGACAAGTAATGATATTTGTTTTATTTTAGTGCATGCCTATCAGAGAGAACATAGATATTATATTTGCTTCATTATTTTTATATCGAATTCCATCGAATTCAATTTATTAGAGGATTGAAAGAATCTTGCATGATATTGNAGCCTGTAAATCCGGAAGAATTCCTTATTATACAATTGAATACGCACTAGGATGAAACCTGCATATTCTACTGTGACATATAGTCAATATTCGCACGACGGAGTCTTACTGACGGCAAACTGCAAGTAAGATGGCCCAATACATCACGTTCCTGTTGTTGCAATCGTTGAAGGTGTCTTTTCAACTATCACAGTTAAGTGACTCAATTTAAAACAATCAAAATTCAACGTACTATTCGAATCGAATTCAAGGGATTTGAGTGAGATTTTGAAGATTTATTAGGATTCAAAAATCAAATTTTTCTTTATTTTGCCACAATGATACTATTAATGAAACAAAGTTTCGAAAAACAAAGTGCTACGCTTTCTAATCATGATATTTTGCCAGACTGTTACTCAAAAGTTTCTGAATGGTTCCCTGCGAACTAAGATAGTTCTTTTATATTGTCATAATGTGACTATTATAGTACTTTTTCCCTGCTCATAAATAATGTTCATGTCTAGTTGATGCATCCATACTCTCAAAGAACTGGTTCATATTTGAATTAATTTTGTTCATGAATACAATGATCTTTTTCTACACTTTTAGATCAGCACAACGTCATTTATCGAAGTTTTCTATACCGTAACTACTGTATCCTTGTCA
>OENT01001798.1:22825-34236 GCA_900239685.1 Rotaria macrura | reverse complement strand
TTGACAATTTTCAAGATTAGTAACCTTTATTTGAGCAAGATGAAGTATGTCATCTTGCTCCCCGATGATGACTATACGTGAACCATTTTGAATTAAAAATGTTTATGCTATACAGAATGAATAGCCAATATTTCTGAAGTTTCGACAATGGAATTGGGATGGCTTCGAAGCTGAAAACAAACATCACCACTGAGCTGAACTAAGCACTATGGATTACCCCTGTTATGACATATTTCTGACGGATCCAACGTCAATATCCGGAAACCACAGATATCTGGGAAGCCCTTATAACTCTTGAGCAGAACAAACCAAAGACATGGCATGCACGTAGATTGAAATAGAATATTTCTCTCCACCGAGTAGCAATATTAGAATTCGAAATGCAATGCAAAACGGTTTGCATACGAAAGTCCGGCTAAACTGTTGGGCTTTCGGAGATTCTTTAAATCCTGAATTTTAAAGATTTTACTATCAGTTCATTTACCCGACATTGTTGTTTTGAATGCTGAAAACCGAAAGTCGGTATCCACTTCTATTCTCGAGATATTAAAAACACGCTTATTTTCATATTGTTTTGATGGGGATAATAGTTCAGAGTTACAAAGTAATTGTTTCATGATGGAAAAACTTGATCAGTTAGTTCATTAAACTTCTCTATAGCGTAATATCCCTTAGCTTTTATCAAAACTGGTGACTTCTGCACTTCTGCTTCAGTGTCCATCGCCTCAATTTGATTAAAGCATTCATTATGACATTTTGTAAACAGATAATCTTTTTCATTTAACCTCAACGATGAATCCTTCAATATCATTAAACGCGATCGGTTGATACAGTTAGCAATATTGAAAGAAATGCGATGAGAACCCACAGGAAAAGTTGGTTTCGGACCGGATTTTGAAAAGACTTCAGTTCCATCGGAAAGTGATCGCAAATAGGATGAATGCACACACCGCAGTTTCGTTAAATGGTGAACATCGTTCAAGGAAAATGAAAATAAACTGGGAATTTTTTTCCATCATTTACTTGTCCCACCGAAAAATAAACCCTTGATAGATATTCGTCGTTCGAATCATTGGCTATATTGCGAAGGTCACTATAGTTCACATACCGGTTTCACGGAAAACAACATTGTGACTTCAACTACTTCCACCGAAATTCTAAGTAAGATGAAATAGGAGTGGCACACGGATGTATTTCGGCAAAGTATAGTAAATTAAGAGTCGAATACGAATGAGGTATACTTCAGCACCAGATAAGTCGTGCTTTTCTCACTTTCTTATTCCCGACCTTTTCAAAAAATTTGTATTCCATTTTTTCAAATTTTTAATCCTTTTACTTTTCGATAAAATTACAGAGTACAGAAATTCCAATCAATAAGAAGAACAGTCGCGTTCTCTAAGAAAGAACCACACGGATGTGATATCAGCTCTCAAACAAACTTAATGAATTCTCTATTTTCTGGATAGTAAGAGAAATGTGGAGTGATAAAACTCATTGGATCATCTATTTGTCTCTTACATCAATCTTGCAACATAAGCATACTCTTTCATAATTCCTTTTGTTACTTATCCCTAACTTTTATCTTCTCATCTATCAGTATCAAGCAGAAACTTTCGTCAACTGAAACTTGTTCCAAAAATATCCATTCAATACATTTTCAATATGGAATCAGATTTTTGAAAACACGATGAAATCATCTTTCATCAATGAATGACATATACTGGCACTCAAAACAGTATAATATGTCAAACCATTTTAGGGTAAAATAATCAGCATTGAAAGCGCTACAAACTGAGCATATTTGTTCAATCAGAAATATAAACATCGTAGATTTCCAAGTACCGACAATGTTAAAAAGTATAGGTAAAAACACTACTTTTCAATGTTGACCGAATATTTTATTGAGAGAAAAAACGCGAGCAACTCTTTTGTATCAGGGTTGTAGAGAAAGTGATGCGCTATCGACCACTCTATGCCACTATATTGAGCAATACGGCTTTTTGGAATAATCATGGACACAAGAGGTGCCTGTGTCATTTGATGGCCGATGAGCGGTCACAGCGCATTAAACATTCAAGTTTTTCGAGACTGTACACCAGTTTAGTATGGTTCGATGCGCCTGATCATAGCAAATTAGAATATGCTCTCGGAGTTCCTTTTTGACCTTGTTTTGATGTAGTAAACTCGAAAATAAGATTCTCGAAAATACAAAAAAAAATGAATTTTTTCGATTTTTTCGCTTTCAGGGCTCTTAGTATTTCGAGTTTATCTCAGTCAAAACGACAGCTATTAGAAAAACTTTCTATACTAATCTTCCTAAAATTGAACGCTCTACAAACGAGGAAAGTTTCATGAAAATCGGTGAGCACTTTTGTAAGCGTGTCAGAGATCCCATGGAAATAGCTTATTGTAGACTTATACTTGTCAAACTTGGGTAAAATAACTGTATTTACTAAAATTTGGCAGGTTAGCATTTTTGTGGACGAAGTTTTCACGGATGCAAATATGTATTTGCTAGTTCTCATTACTGGGTCACCCAGTTCGCTACTGAACAGATACATAAGTTGACCCCGTTAACTCATGCTCGTGCATGCGCAAATAAAAATAGTACTGAGTTCACAAAATATCCTAGATTACTTTCATGAGTATTTCTCATGTTCTGCTAATAATGTCTTACCAAGAATATGTCAATTTAGTAAGAGTTAGAATGCGACATTTTTTTGCAAAAGATTAAAAATGAAGTATGTACCTGTTCATGTTCTCAGGAACAATTTGCTTCAGTTTTTATTCTAAAAGCAAATATAGCTTCGAGAAATTTTCATAATACAAGTCACTTATTCTGGACACGCTTTGAGTTTTTCATTATCATCTATTTTCATGGTTGAGTTTTAACTTGTGCATCAATAAAACAATTCACCGCAATCTGAGAACTGTCAAAGTCAGATTCTTAAATTAGTTTCTTTTGTAATTATCTTAACTTTGTCGTAGATTTTAATCAATATAGAAACAGTGAAAAATATCAGATTATACTGTGGTGACTCTTGAAATGCTCAATCATCTTACAGAATTATGGACTTTTTTCATTTATCTGCGTCAAAATTACTTTACATACGACGCAGACACCACCAAAGAATACGTACGGGAGTTATAGCTACTTTTCTAGAACTCCTAACGCGATAATTTTTAGAATAGTAATCCTATATCCTGATAGAATCTAAAGTAGCCCAAAAACTTGAAGGTACTTTTTATTGTTTTATTTTCTCCATGAAAGATCATTTGATAATAGCATCCAAATAGTACTTTCAATAGCTCTCAGAGTGGACTACAAGAATGATCTGTAGCGATATCTGAAGGACAATTTTTTCATTTGTTTATGAAGAAAGTATTTTTTCTCCAGCGATCAGAAGTTTAAGGCACTTTTTCATTTGTTTACTTTATCTTTGAAAAACCTTAGAGAAACACAATTTCATTTCACGAAAAATGTCCACCTTTAGCTGGTAAACATTTTCGAATTTGTTCAGGCATTGATTCAACCAATTTGATGCAAAAATCCTGATAAATTTTGCTTTAGTCCTCCTGAAGACGATTCTCCAGGGCCTGTCTTGAATAAATTGGTTTTGAGCCAAGTCTTTTGTCCAAAATTTACCACAACATTTCTATGGGGTTTAAGTCCGGACTTTTTGGAGCCAAATCGAGCACATTTAATGTGAATTTAGCCATTTTTTCCTTGACGATATCTGAGGTATGCGAGGGAGCCAAATCTTGTTGGAAAATCATCTTGGTCTTGTTAGGAATTTTTGTGATGAATTTTTTCAATTCATGTTGTAACACATTACAATATAAATGCCGATTCATATTTTCTATATAAATCTTGGCTGCAGTTGTGCCAAAGCCCGAGATTCCACCCTAGATTTCAATCTTACCGCCATTACCTGCATTGGTTGGTTTCAAACATTCAGGAAGACGTTTTTCCTTTTCCAAACGCGATATTTTGCAGATTCTTTTGTTTCAAAACATATAACGTTGATTCATCCGAAAAAAATACATTTCTCCCATCGTCACATGTCCAGCTTGAATACTGTGTGCACCAGGTAACACGTCGTTGTCTATGTTTAGCATTCAACCACTGTTTCTTTATTTTTACCACGTATTCGAAGCCAAAACCTTTTCGATACCTGCGTACTGTTTCTGCTGTCATTTGTTTTGGTAAGCTGTTGTTTAAGTCTGAAGCTATTCTGCTTGTACCAAGACGAGAATTCCCTTTCACTAATCCTTTCAAGTGACGTATGCCGCGACTAGTTAATTTTTTTGGACGACCTGAACGCTTGCGATCATTGTATATACCATGTTCTTTGTATTTCTAAACGGCATTTTGTACACAACATCGAGAAACTTCGAGCTGTTTTGAGATTTCGACTTGATTTAAACCAGCACTATGTAAAGCCACGATATGGGCTCGAATACATGTATCAATCGGCTTCTTGCCCATGAATAATTTGATTGATAAACAAATAAGCAGGGTAAAGCGTAAAAAGTAAAAACCGGGTGGAAAAAAAGGTGTATTTGAAATTCTTTTCGAGATATGTCCAAAGGTTCCTTAAACTTTTGATCGCTGGAGAAAAAATACTTTTTTCATAAACAAATGAAAAAATTGTCCTTCAGATATCGCTACAGATCATTCTTGTAGTCCACTCTGAGAGCTATTGAAAGTACTATTTGGATGCTATTATCAAATGATCTTTCATGGAGAAAATAAAACAATAAAAAGTACCTTCAACTTTTTTGGGCTACTTTAGGTCTCTCTATCATTCAATATATTATGATTTGGTCTGATATGGGTATGCTGAAAAATGATTTAGTAAGCATTCCTGTAATCTATACACAAAAGTACCTTGAAGATAGGGCTGCTCGTTTAATTGCTATATCTGTTTCAAATGTATTGGAAGTATATAAGAAAAGTATTTCTTGGAAAAAATCCTATGTTGTAACAACGTTTTACTTCACCGATCAGTAGAAATTTTTAAAAATGAAACAAAAAGATGTAGATCAAAAACTAAGTTCCAATAGTATGTTTTGTTCTGGGGTCCTCCCACATAGCTCTCAAATTATCTTTTAATAAATAAACAAGTAGCACGGCGTTACCGTCGCTAACCCTTTACTGAAAGGATTTGATGTTGTTGAAGAAAGGATACCAGAGCGAGAAAACACATGAAAGGATCTGCTCATAAACAAGTGAAAGAAAAAAATGAAGAGAAGAGTCAATGTCCAAAAAACGTCGAATCCCTCGATAGTTTTTGTTGTCTCTTTATTTCACCTGTATTCAGTATTTCTGCTTTATTCTGTGTATCCTGAGCGTATCCGCTATATCATTCATACCGTCAGTTTTCTCTGTACATGTTTCGAATCCTTAGTACTCATAGCGTATAATATATATTTTGTTATTAGCTCCAGCACTGCATCCAGAAGCATTAAAATGTTTCAATGTTCGCATCGAGCGATAATGTATAAAAATCGCCATGTGACATGAAAAACTAAAACACGCCGCTAGTCAGATGAATGCAAATATTAAAGGTTCAACCCGAGCAACTTTTTCTCTTACTTTATCGAAGAAACAACTTAAAGTTCAGTAAATAATAGTATTGCTCTATTTTATTGACTGTAATCATTTAGGGTGAGTACCTCTATCCCACGTTTTAATTCCCAACCTCGTTCATTCTTTTTTAGAATATTATCGAATTGTCTGCTTGATACACTGAAGTCGAGCAACAAATAATCTAGCTTTTCTATCGGTGAAATGGTACCCAGGAGATAATTTCGATACTTGGATCCAATTGGTTCCGGTCGGAATCCAATCAGACTTCATTCGGATTGCATAGGTTCTTTTAATAAAGCTAACGAAATCCTATCGGAATTCGAGAGTGAGATTGTCTTTCCCTTCCTAGTGTTATACCAGAAGGTACTAATCAGCGTTTAACGCAGAAAATAGGGTTCAGTCATCGTGTCAATTTATACACCCGTCTCGCGAAATCCACTCGAATTGTGCCGACTGATCGGATACGATACGAAACAATCGGATCCGGTATCGGATTAATTCACCTGGGTAACAGAGTGTGCTCATCTAGAGATTTATCGTTTTCGACATTCGCAATACGAAGTATGACTTGATTTATGCTGTAGGAATTTCATCGAAAAAGTCCGATTCCTTGAAATTTCAATTCCTCATGGTTTGCGTAACTGTGTAATTCAGTAGTTTCTTTGTCGGAGGAACTTTTCATTTGCACAAAAGATCAACTACTAGTAGAAAGTATTCCCTCTCCCCACTTAAATATCAGTCACAGCTTTGACTGTGACTCTAAACAGGGGCGTAACTCGGCTCTCAAAGTGGTAGGAAGGGGTAATAAAGGCACCCACCATATTGATATAGGTTACATTTTTCAACCTTTATGATCAAATTTCAATAGCAGGGGGAAGCGATAGTGTTCATGTTTACCCCTTCCATTTACGCTCTTCACTCTGAAAAACATTAAAGTACATATTTCTTGTAAAAATTAGATCACCATTAGAACTCCGGTCTCCATTGCATGACTGCAGTAGAATAATAATGTCAACAATCTTTCTTTATTAAAGACATCATAAATTACTAAGCGAAATACTTTCGGAGATTAGAATTGTTTTGATGAGTTACTCTACAATCATATACGACAGTAATCAGATTAAAGTTCATCGAAATGCTTAGGAGAAAGGAACATGATGGGCTATCAGCTTGCAGGAATGCTTTTCTCTACTTTCCACAGCCATCACAGATCCATCGGCAGATAAGGGTTGTGAGTGACAAACAATAGTATGATGGTTACGGAGATACCGTAATACACTTAGATCCGAGAATTTTAAAGCTGTTAACCTATTATTTATGGTGCATAACCACCATGCATGCTAATAGATTTTCTAATACAAGGTGAAACGTTAAGAAGGTAACATGAAAAAAATAGTCGTAAAACTTAGTAGTCAATTTCATGATTACAACAGAATTCAGCAGGACAATAAGTAAAAGTTATTACGGATGAAGCTAACGTAACTGTATGTTTAAACGAGTGTGGCCATTGGCATCAACCGAACCCCACGTCATCCAGCGAATCATCACGATTACACACTATCATGTCTACTTCCAGCGGTACGCCAACACAGACACGTACATTTTTGCGGTACTCAGACAGTTCGACATAACTCCTAGGCAATTTTATCATGAATCCAATTGACCCGAACGCTACTACGGCGTAAAGAAAAAAGCCCGGTTTAATCCGAAGGCTGGGCATACATTGCTTTAAAGGGGAAGCTGTTCCCTGCTCCCCAGCCGAAATAAAATAAAATACACTAGCGTGTCGTTCACGCTGACCGACGGCTCGTTATTCACGGTTTTCTATTGAGCAATACAAAGAGTATGCCTCCTTCGACTGGAACCACAAGTGCCGGACACAATTTGATAAAATACGCACTGCTTGATTGAAGAAGTCTTCACCAGCCCTCAACATTTTCCGAGTGACTTGAATAAAAATCGAAAAAAAACTCATAATTGATAATCTAACTAGCCGCTGCCTAAGATGACGCTATTGAAACAAATGATCACTCCCTTTCATGAGCATTGAAGCTGAAAGTGCGGACAAAAAACGTGACCAACTTCCATCCCAGTGAATGCGACCATTCCCCAATTCTGAAAGCTAAACTTTCTGGTCCCACGAACCATATCACCAAAGACATACTTAACCGCTCCAACTGTTGACTGAGCGCAAATCAACCCAAATCGGATTGGTTCTACTGCCGAGTTAGAAAGACACCCATAGTGGGAATTTCCCATCTAAGCATCGCATAAAACCCGAACCAGATGCAAAGCATTCACACAAGATGAAAATAGAGCCTTTGATATTACCATTATTCAGCCCAAACGCAGACTCTCAGAGATTGGCTGAATTCGCAACCCGCGAAATCCTATTGGTCGATGGCCCAATCGAAAATAACGTGATTGGCTAAAAGCGCCATACGCGAACTCCTATTGGTCAATCGCAAAGTCAAAGAAACATCTGATCAGCTGAATTCCCCCGTCGAAATCGTAGTGGTCGATCGCTCAATCAAAAAACACATAATTGGCTTAATGAGCCGTACTTCAAATCCTACTGTTCGATGGCGCAGTCGACAAAACAAGTAACTGGCAGCATTCGCTACCCCCGAAATCCTAGTGGTTGGTCGCGCAATCAAAAGTACACGTGATTAGCTAAAACCGCCATACGCGAACTCCTATTAGTAAATCGCCAAGTCAAAAAAACCTTTTGATTACCTGAAATCCTCCGCTCGAAATCGTAGTGGTCGATTGCCCGATTGGAAATACACTTGATTGGCTTATTGCGCAACACGCGAAATCCTATTCGTCCATCGCCTAGTCAGAAAACACTTGATTGGCTGATTCCGCCACCCTCGAAATCCAAGTAGTCAATCGCTCAAACGAAAAAACACGGAATTGGCTTAATGAGCAGTTCACGAAATCCTAACGTTCCATGGCGCAGTCGAAAAAACACCTGATTACCTGATTGCGCCATACTTCAATTCCTATTTCTCGATCGCGCAGTCGGAAACACCCGTGATTAACCGAATTCGTCACCATCGAAATGCAAGTGCTAGATCACCTAATAGAAAAATCATGTTACTGGCTGAATTCACCATCCTCGAAATCCTAGTGGTCGCTGGTGAAATCGAAAAAACACCTGACTGGCTTAGCGCGCCATACTTGAAATTACGTTCGATTGTCCCGTAGTCGAAAAAAAGGCTGATTGTATCAAAGCGCGATACTTAAATCCTATGCGTGTATCGACCAGGCGAGAAAACAAGTGATTGCATCTATGCGCGACACTTGGAATCCTATTCGTCTATCGCGTAAGGGAAAAATACACGTGACTGCTGAATGCGCCAGACGCGAACTCCTATTCGTCGATCACCCAGTCAGAAAACACGTGATTGGCTGCATTCCACGCTCTCAAAATCCAATTGTTTGACCACCCAATCGAAAATACACGTGATTGTCTGAATTTGCCATACTCGAAATGCTATTGGTCTATGTTTTATGCTAAATATGTGGAGTTTTGATTCCCAGTGGTGCTTTCGTCTTAGAGGTCAAAAAAACATTTCTCGATTCTGCGGGAACGGACGAGCTTTCGAACTCACGGACTTTTGAACTTACGAGTGAATTTTTTAACTGATTTTTCCTAAGAGCCTACTTTCAGTAGAGGGAACGAGACATCCTGTAAAAATTGCATTGCGATTGAGGACTTAATCATCTACAATGACATTACTGAAACCTCTTTTCTGTAGTATCATGGCATGAGCAATAAAGCTAAAAGCGTTAAAAATGTTATTGACTATCACACTAATTATTGAGAGCATCTTGATTGTATTCAGACTAGCTTTGCACCAGATGCATGCAGGAGAGCAGATAAATATAGAAGAAGATAGACATAATCAGACTCCAGCAAAGTTTTAAGTAATATAGTCGGAAACTATATGCCTACAGTGAGTAAAATTAGAAAAATCTAATAATATTCACAATAAAAACAATTTGGATGAATCTGAACCCGGAAAGATATAAATTAAACAAGATTTATTTTGGTATTGCATGGATGCCGACTAAAAATTTTAGTTTTCAAAGTTATGTAAAACTTCTATCACTTCTAGAAAAGCATTGTATTTAAAAACTGTTTATATGATCATAAAAATTCGAGATAAAGGCTGAAGCTTGTTCTTTTAGGAAGTAAACATACAGTCACAATTTTGCTTAGCATGATTTTTCAACTATGCAATGTTATGTCTCTGGCGTTACATTTGATTAACCACGACCAAAGACTATTAGATCTGTTTTATTGGAACTCAGTCAAAAGTATCTAGAAATTATGTCATATGAGGGCCTAAGAAACTGCTCAGGATGTGAACTCTCAGATAGACAGATTATTCATCATTTCATCTTAAATTTTCAGCATACATGATCAATGACATACGTATTGTCCAATTAATAATAATAATAGCTCCCATAGGCTTATCACCCGTTGGGGTCGGCATGAGGGTCCACGTGCGCCAGTTTCTATCGTCTGTTTCTTTTTGCGGATGACAGTATCTCCACCCCTTTCCGTCCCACGCTTTCCCCTACTTATGTAGGGTTGGCGGTTAGCATAAGTACCACGTGGTAGTGGCAACTATGTTGGGTGTTTTTTTCCACTTTGCATACTGACTAACGATGTAATCAATACACTATAGAATGAGTTATCCGAAACAGCTAGCCGTTAGCGACTTGTTCAAGGTCATTCCATGGATGATAGTACTATGAGGTTTGATCACAGTATCTTGTGAATACGTGTCTAACAACGTAATCACTCATCCATGACGGCTATTGCCCAACTAGCAAACAGAAAGCTTGTTAGTGATGATCTTTTGTGAGAAACATATGCTTCTAAACGCTAGACCACGTTTTCTCATGAATTCGCATCGTAACCTCATATTATTCACCAGAAAGGGTAAGAAAAGTAGCAATATAAGAAAATCTAGAAACTTATTAACTGAATATAATCGTTCTATCTGTCTTTATATCTGAAAACTTTCCTTACAAATGAATTCATGTTGATCAAGCTATCCCAGATGTTTCTATCAATTCTTGAATGAAAATCACATAAGAATCATCTAGATGCTCTAGCAAGCTGTCGAATGAATAAATTCTTAACGCTAAATGAAATACAACCAAAGAATAGCATACCTTGGACTAAGTTACATAAATTTATTTCTAAAATATCATCTGGTAATAGAAAAATCACTACTTTTACTTCGTTAGCGCTTTGCATTGTTTTCTAATACTGTAGCGACTTTCTATTCAGGATGAATGAGAGGCATTGGCTAACAAGATAGTAAGCTCATAGGTCTTGAAAGATACTTCAATTCGCTATAAGAAAAAAATCTTTGACAGATGCTAGTGTATACAGTTGTTTCTTAAAACCAAATACAAATATGGATCAGATTAGATTGAAAAACCTTTTGAACGGATTATCTGAAATGATATCTGTACTTGAGCCAAGGGGTTTTTGCAAATGGGTATGTTTGTTTCTAGAAACATTCGACAGATTAACTAGAATAATTTTCAAAATAATCCTTTTGCAGTATTTTGATAAAGATTAAAGATGCATTGGTTGCTCATGAATCTTCATACTTCTTAATATACAATTATGGTTAAAAATGATAATGAAAGATTATGTTTTAGAGTGCCCAGATTCTTTATCTGTTTCGGAGTTCCTACTAGCATTTTATCAACGTCTTATGAATGATGTTTCGGTATAAAAGTCATGTTTTCCATTTTTGGTTTGCATATTTTTGTTATTGCTTCGTAC
>OENT01001798.1:0-22612 GCA_900239685.1 Rotaria macrura | reverse complement strand
CGTTGAAGGCTTCGAAGTCTATTATAAGTAAGAATACGAATACGAATACGGACAGGGTTTATCTTGTTGGATGCAGGATAAGGGATACCATTCTCCAGTAAATTGCACGAACTATCTGTGCTCGCTAAAAGATTCCATGACCTTAAGCGCTTTAATTTTGCTTCCATCCCGACAAGCCAGTTACCATGAATAACGACAGGTACAATACCTCGGCTTTGGGGTCGCTGAAGATCAAAGAAAGCACGTCCGTCGGGAAAGAGATAAGGATCAAGGAGTTTTATTTTGGTAGTATTAAGACGATCGTTAATACATTCTTGTTCCGTGTAGTCACTAGCAGGGCGCTTAAGTTTTATGTGTTCCTCTTTTCTCAGTAGCTCGAGGTTTAGCCGCTGACAGTTGATTACGTCCTGCCAAAATTTCCTACCGTTTGAAGTAGCATGAACAATAATGAAGCCTCCACTCATCTTCGTTTGTTTATGTGTTTGACCTTGGATCGTAATTTTTGTATCATGCGAAATGTGATCAAACGGATCGGCAAGCCAAATAGTATCCATGTCGGCACTGAGAAAGTGGTATCCTGCACGAAGTACGCGCATGAGGAATTCAAGACGATACATCATAGTAATCTGAAAATCGTAGGACCCATATTTGGCTTCTGATTTCGAAGAAATATTTATTGATTGCTCTTGAGAAATGAATACTGGTTCATTGACCGCTTTTAGTAACTTATAAGCTTCCAAATCTTCTGCCAGTAACATATAATTTTGAAATTTGATTCGCTTCGCCCAGCAAATCTACATTGTGAGAAGTTTGATTTATATTTTACTTTTTTTTTTCATCTGATAGAATTGCATCATTAGCATATCTCAAAATAACTCAGGTCCGTGTTACTCTATTTAGATGCTTCTCGAATCAGAATCCTTACACCCTACTATTTTTTCCATTTTTCACAATGCAATTCTTTAAAGATTGATAAAAACTCTGTAGGATCAAATGATGTGTACCAGTGCGAGCTAGATCGAAAATGGCACTTCGGTTTTCGTTTTTTTTCTTTATTGACGTAAAAGGGAGAAGTTTGGCTTGGGTTTCATCCTATGAAAACAAACATTAGAAGTATGGAAATATATTGAAAGAAAACGACCAAATTACTAAAAATTTCTGTTTTTGGGCTTTTAAAAAAATCAAAAACTATAGGCATATTGCTGTGTTGAAAATAATATTCGTTGATAAATGAAGGCCTGTTTCCGTTATGAGTTACCATGGAATAAACTAAACGAATAGAAATACTTCAAGAAACTGGAAAGAACTCATAATCATTCATTGTAATTTATTGACAACACATTATGGCCATGATATGTTGTATGTATCAGTGATAAATGACACTGATATACTCATGCTTCAAAATTCAGTTGATCATGCATTCAATCCAATATCTATATTGACGCTCTATTCTCAAATTCGGGATGAATACAAAACAGCTCAATGAAAAACTGATTCCAAACTTGTAAAAAGTAAATGACATAGTCTCCATGAATTCGCTATCAATAGTAATTAATTCAAAACAAATCAGTTGAACGATAGGTAGAACAATATAACTTATTAGTGCTATTATATTTCTTAAAGTCAATGACTTAACTCACAACCACAAAAAATCTCAAACTGAATAAAATTAAAAAGGATTCAAGATGCTGAAACAGCATCTGAATACCCTGAAGTCAGGATAAAGCCTTAATGGCATTCTATGTGAGCTCGTCTAATTAAGCTACGACTTTCGTCCTTAGAAAGTTGCTTCATCGTAGTCTTTGATGCTTTGAACACTCATTCCACGTTAAAGACCATATATTTGAACTTAGAGACTCCAAATTTTTATGGCCATGGAGAGTTTCTCTGGTGAGAACTATTAAGCTTTTAAAAATGTCCTAATGATACTATCTAAGAGTTTTTAATGAAAAACAAAAGAAAAAAAAGAAGTTTTCCATACAATATGGATGAATTGATGTGCAACATTTTTTAAGGAAGTGACTACATACAGTCAGGTTCACATAGGCACTAGAAAATTACTTGTCTATGTGCAGTAACAAACGTATCATTGACAAGAACTTAGGTAATAACAACTTTCAGTCAAGGTGGCCACATTTTCGCTGTCATAACTGTTCATAGTTAAATCTATAAGAAGCCCTCCTGGAGCCTCTTGTAAAATACCTGAAGATACTATCAGCAATCCATGGATCCCTGTAGCAATAGCAATGATTATGAGGGCATTCCTGATGATGCTAAAAGGGTATCTAGCGATGCTACTGGCGCCCATAAAAATATTAGAAGCATACCTTGGGGTGCTTGGAGCATTTCTGAGAATATTGAAAGTGTGCCCGAGAACGACACTAGTATTCTTGAATTTGCTAGAAATTTCATTGAGATTCTAAACGTCTGTCTAGAGTTGCTCCAAACTTTCTGGAACACTCTTCTATCATCCCTATGAATGCTGACAGCTCTTCATGAATGCTTCTAGCACCCTCAAGAATGTTAGTAGCATCGCTAGGCAGTCACATAGCGTCATGGAGAATGCTCCTAGCATCTCTATGCTTGCTTCTGGCTTACAAGGATTACCGATAGGATCTTCAAGCATTTCACAAGTAGCTGTCGGAATGTTTGCAATAACCTCAGTTATCTGCAAATGTAAAAACTAAGCGGTTACACAGTCGATCGTAACTTGGTATTCTCTAGGTTTCTGTTTATCATGGGTATGTGAGTGAAAATAGTCAATGGGCTATGTATAGTTGAGTGTATGTAGTCCCTTTCTTTTTCATATACTACTGAGCCAAAGAATTTCTAGAATGCAACCAGAAATTTGTGATTTGTGAGTCGGCAAAATCAGTCGATGCTGATGTCAATTTGCTCACATAAGAGTCATTTCGGCTCATTTTATTCTTGAAACATAGGTAAATCAAGCAGCAGAGAAATCTTTATCTTTTCCTAATTTAGAAGTGGTAATTTATCTTTGATGAAAAGAGCTGGTTGTGCTAAACTTACCCAGTTCCACGCGAGTGACATATATCCACTGGTAACAGTAAGTACGGCTATGTAATTTAGTTTATTTGCCCTTTGCTTCAATATAACTACCTCACTTTGGGCCAAATTGTCCTGGAATTGGCATTCCTTATTTTGACAATTACCTGAGAGAATTTTATGAGCATTGTTAATGAAACCAACTTTATAGTCTACTCCTGATATGTTTTTTGCTAATACATCGTTGTAGACTGCCCCTGTACGATCAGAATGTGGTATCGATTTTTCGCCTTCTCGTTTTTGCGGCTGTTGATGAATAGCATAAACGGATTGAGTGACATCAATAACAGTGATGTTCGACCGTAATATGACTTCACTTAACAGCCAGTTATCCCAGCGATAGACGCCAACAAGAAATGGAGGCATATAAAGTGGCTTGTTTGTTTTGAAAGCAATAAAATCAATGCCAGTTGTAGAATGAATACGGCTGTTATTCAAACCATCCTGCAACAGTTTTTCTGGATCAGAATAATTAGACGAACGAGATAATTCGTAGTCGCGCCTACAGCCAACTAGAAAAAATTCGGATAGATGACCATTTACAAAGGAGATCGTGAATGAAACACTGTTATGCAGAAGAATATCCCCATTAACAAAAACTAGTATAGGCGTCCGACTAAGTTGCTGAGCGGCATCAAAGGCACAGTTAATATAAGGACGTTTGGAATCTTCATGAAAGCACTTGGATAATGGAAAGCTTTGACAAGAAATATTTCGATAATGAGTTATCACATAGGAACATGAATTTTGGTCGTCGAAAAAAAGAATAATATTTTCCATTGGCACTATTTGAGACCAACTCCAAATGGAATTCATTTGTATTTGATCTTCGATTGAATCTCGGTTCGGCATGTTTTTCAAAATCGAGAATATTGTGAAGTTATTAAACGTTAACGCTCCTATCACGCCATTCATTGCTAGAGAGATAACCAAGAGGATGTTGAGCTTATGTAGATGGTTTGCCATTGTCTCTAGGAAATAGATGTTCTCTCATTTTTGTCACTAGCAGAAGTTTTCAAAAGTGCAAATTAGCCAATCAGATCTAATCTACTTCAAAAACGTCATGACGAGCTATCATTTAGCAATAAGACAATGTTTTCATAAAATTCTATTTGATCTTGTTTGTCTCTAATTCGACGTTTTTCTGGCACAGTTGGAGAATGGACAATGGAAATGAAATTCAAAGATCTCTACAAAGAAGATATGCTAATTTTTTGTTTCTCTACAAGTAATGTATTTTATCGGGTACTAACCTATGCTAAATCAGCCATCTCAAACAAGTAGCATCAATCGAGAACCAAGATTAGTTTTAACTGATTCATCACAAGAGAATGAACCGGGAGATTCTTTTAACTTTTTTGATTTCTTTCAACTTATTCTGTTCACCACCTTGTCATTGATACAGCGGTTAGTTTTTCATAGAGAGTTGAAAGTATAATGGTATGGGTCTACATAGCATCTGAGCACAATTTTTAGAGGTTAAGTTTTGCCGCTCCAAAACTTTCAGCGCAGAAAAACATGAGTGTTCCAATGCGAAGATCTCGAGTTTTGATTTAAGCCTTGAGGGAATCGAAGTAATACACTATTAAAATTGATTTTAAAGTTTCACATTAGATATGCAGTTCTCAAGATTTACTGAACTTTCGCGTCTACGAAGTCGATATCTATTTCATATCCGTGAAACTTTACTCCACAATATGGGATTCGCCGAAGACTTACTTTCAGTAGCTATACTTGTTTGTTGGCCTTTGATAATTGGTGAGTGTATTGATTTGATGTCTCTATAAAAATAAAATTTTCGGGTTGTTTCATTAGTTTATTTTTCAGCTTAACAGGCTCCACAGACTTGCTTCAGCATCAGTACATGTGTGTCAGTGTGATTCTGCGTTCAATTTATTCAAGGTATATACAAAACACTGAGTATATTTTACATTGAAATTTCAGGAATTTTCTATATGATCAATAAAATTTGTTCCGATCATCCTCAATTATCGCGCATCATAGACTATATTACAAAAACTGGTCACATCCTTGTATTCTATGCAATAGCTTGCTGTAAAAATACGTATGCATGGTGCTCGGCCGTCAAGAGAATATTTTTTCTCTCAGCCGTGCGTTTCCACCTGACTTTTTTCATCTCGATGACCTCTAGCAACGTTTCCCTCTGCTATCTTAAGGACTTCTATGATGTTTCTTGGGTGGTATCAAACACAATCTCTTTAAAATCTGGAGCATTCAGCTTGCTATTTCTCAGGCGATATAACGAGGGAAACTGCCCAAGTTGAGAAATCATGTTTGAATACCACAGGAACGTGGGTTCAGTATTATGACAGCAAAGTCTCTGGATATTTCTAGCGAGTTCCAGCCGTTTCTCACGAGGACCATAACGGAATCAAAAAGACAAACCTACCAAAACTGATCAGTCCTTTCGGCCAAAGAATCCGCTAGGGTCCTGAAGTCGGGCTCCATTGCGTCTGACATGCAGACCTAGTGACTCAGCCTAGTGGGAGGGTGTAGCTGTAGCTGAAGGGTTGGTTGTTGTGCGCATGGTGCTTTGGTGTTAGGGTTTTTCATGATTTCGATGATACCGGTTTTTTTTCTATGGTTTTGGATTGGGATACTGATATCACGGCAAAGGTATTGCGTGGTATTTAAGCGCCCCGGCTTATTGGTATTGGTTTCTGTTTGGATTTCACTGTATTTGGCTCTTTGGCCTAGATGGCAATGCAGTCGTGTGTTTCAGTCTGATTCTAGAACTTGATCTTGCGTAAGTATTGGAATTGATATTGATTTTGGTGTTTGGGCCTGTTTGGAAATAACTGTGGATATCGGTGAGAATGATTGCAAATATTTACATGGAGATGTATTCATGGTGGTTGTTGTCTCCTTGTAGGTGCTGGCATAACCGGCAGTGGGTATTACATAATATGTGGGTGTGTAGATTTCGGATGGAGGAAGTTTGGGAAAGAGACATCAAATAAAGAGAGAAAGATTTGAAAAATCGCGTTCAAAAGCTTTAAATAATACGCCGACTGTGAGTGATTGTTGCTCATGAAAAATCGCATAAAATGCGTTTTTACGCAAAGGTTTTACTTTTGCAGCGTGAAAGCAACTTAAAACTTGAAACTGTCTGTGTTATAGCAGCCTTCTGTTCTTGAATTAAAAAGCCATGAGCGTTAACAATGAAGAAATGAAGCTCTTCGCCGTTTCGAGTTCTAAAGGACAAACTTTGCGCAAGAAATACGCTGCTTGCGTGTGATACAAAGAGCGTAATGGTTCAAAATCGAGATTACATTTAGAACATTGAAGCAGGTTTCTCTAAATATTTATCTTGCTTTGGCAGCTATTTCAACTGCAAAAACAGAGGCACTGGCACAGCTCTCACTGAACCTGTGCTGTTCATTAACAAATATAGTGGAAGCCTGCCGCCCATATAGATCACACCATCCGCGACAGGCATGTCTCAATATCAATACGATATTGACGTATTGGTATTGCGACACCCCAAATCCGTAACTTGATCAGCGCCCTGTCGTATTCCCACGTGAGGGAGCATTTTGAGTTTGCGAGTTTCGGTGGTGTATCTCTTGCTTAGTTGTATGGTCGTGTATATTGAACTGAGATGGATAGGATTAAGGAATCGATGATTTTATGTTGAGCGCTTTGATTCGCTCTGTAATTTCCACGAGATATGCTTTTCTCCAATCAATTTTGATGCGGAAGCAGAGTATATTTCTTGCAGTTTCCGGTAACGGGAAATAGTTGTATTATTAAGGTTTCCGGTACGATAAGTTTCCCGCCGAGAATATTGCTTTCAAGTTCCATCTTTTCTGCCAGGTTTCTGCAGGAAGGGCAAGGGATCCTGCAGGAAGATGCCGGAAAAGCAGTGGGATCTGACCGGGAACGGCGCGGAGCTGCAGACTGGAATCGGCTACCTGAGGGATAAACGACAATGATTTCTCAGCTGTAGTAAGTACAGAACGTAAGGACAGCAGTGTCGCTCGTGCTGTGTGGCATAACGAAGAAAAGGTAACTTCCATGTGACTCTAACCGACACCTGCTATTTGGCCATTTGCCCCAAGTTAATTAGATTAGAAGATGCATCTCAATCTTCGTTTAGCATCGTATTAGTCGATCAATGATGCTCACAAGTTTGATAAGGAGTAATTTTTTCAGAAGTCACCATATTTATTCAGGTAAAGTTGCCGAAAAAGCGACTATCAAAAGTGTTAGTAGATAGAGACAAAGTTTTTATTAAAACTAGATATTCTATAGAGCTATCATCTGGAAAGATTTACTTTCAATGGGAAAAAGTCGTTATAAGGACATGAAAAAAGTTTCTAATCTGCCCAATAAAATTGGTAACTGTCGCAAATTTCGTTTCAAGAAGCTTCCGTCTCAATATCTATTCTCTAATTATGATTGTTCATTTTCCCTAGACTGAAATCATAGGGTCTAGAAACCGTAATTCGCCTGTGGCTGTCTGCCTGTCTGTCTATAACAAGGTCTTGGTACAAATTATAATTTCTATGGCTCGAACGGCTATTTGTGCGGCACGAATGACCATATTCACAGCACTTATTATTGGCAGATCCACTGAGGGGCCACGCAGAATAAACACTTCTAGTGATCAAGTAAGCGAGGGGGCAGCCACAGTTCCTAAAAGCAACTTTGATGCTGTGATGATTTTAGATAGAAGAAGAGATAGTGCTGATGGTATTACACTTTACTTAACTTCCCCATATCACAAATCGCCTCGTTTACATCGACAACACTCGCTTATATACGCAATAAAGAAAGAGAGAGAGAAGGAAAGGATACAACAAGAAAAAAGATAGACATAACAATAAGAAGATGAGAATAACAGGAAAGATAATTATGGAAGATGATATATGTATTCCAGTCAACAGAATAAGTAACGAGTTGATCTTATCCAAGAAAGGATGAAAGAGAAGAGATATGTAGACAAGGAAAAGCTGGAGAAGAGAAAACATGATGTAAGAGCGTTCTCAACTTAGAACGTCACAGATGCCTCCATTATTTAATTTTTGAACGGTGTGATCCATTTGTTAGTTGAAACTCAACCCATTTCCCCTCTGAAAGATATTTAAGCCGGCTAACTAGAACTTTGAACAGTGTATTGTAGTTATTAGTCAGGAGACTGAGAGCTCCCCTCTATCAGAAGCAAAATCCTGGTTCATTCATTATTTCGCACCAGTCTTTCACGCTTATTTTGGCTGCGTTTTTCTATTCTCATCAGTACCTCACTTTCACTTATTCAATCTCTGAATTTCTTCTCTCGGTTGAGCTTATTCAGTCATCTTTTTTTGGAAATTTCAGAATCTGTGCCAAAAACAGCTGACGAAGTGGGCTGTTCATATATTTGCATGTGTGAGTTCTGTCAGTCTAGGGTCCAGTGAATCAATTTTCGATTCCCGTTACTTGGTGGTATTCCTATTTATGATATAGGCATCTGTACCTATATCAAGACGCGTGTGAATCCAACTCCAATTCTGATGCTAATCCCACAACTAATAACACCAACACCAATACCATCAGAAACGATACGAAGACAAATACCAATCCCATTCAATACCAACACTAGTCTATATTAATCCCCTTCATACCAAAACCATTCAATAGCATTAGGTATTGTTATTGGCGATAATGGAAATCCTTTATAGAAATGGTTGCGTTGATTTACTTTCGAATCCCTTTTTAGTCGACATAATTATAGTGGGATATACATTTTAAGACATTGCAGAACTGACAAAAAAGTTCTGCGAAATCGAAGTTTCTCTTTCACTGTAAGGTCACGTGCGATCATTATCGGTCGCTTTAATGCTTCTCCTTAGGCTTTTAGCACACTTTAGGGTCTTTTTTCGCACTAAAATGCTAAAAATCTGAGAAACAAATTTTTGCTAGTTGCTACAGAGAAAGGTTTTTCAGTAGGCTGATAAGCATTATTCTTTCGACGTGAGTAGGTCTGAAATAGGTAGGTAGTTTACCAAAATTTTTTATAACATAGCTAGGTCTGGCGATATGAAAATATGGCATTTGACTTCAATGTAGAATAAATAAAATGATATATTTGTTCTTACGATAGAATAATTCCTACAAACGATTGCACTCGAAAAAGAACGCGTAAATATACTTACTCTGAATTTGAATCTGTGCAGAATAAAATGAAGACAATCTGAATAATGCACCTTTATAAAAGCATTGTACAGTACTAATCACTGATGCGAATATAGTTTTTCGTTTCTCCTTGTCGAAAAAAGAGAAGAAAATAGAGAGAATAGCACTAAACGATGATATTTCTCGTGTTACATGTTGCGAAAAATCGTTAATCACCATAGAAAGACAAAAAAATATGCACTTTATAACGAGCTTCTTTTCACTAACACGACATGCTCACGCAATGGTGTGTAATTGTTTGCACCTAAACAATCGATTCCTTTGGCTTACTTTTAATCGTCGTTTAACGAACGTTTACGTGTGAATGTGGGTGCTGCTGTGTAGTAGGCCAGTTGTTAGTAGTTTTTCTCACACCCACACTTTTCAAATTTTGAGATTGAACAAATTTAAAACTTTCAGAAGCATCTAAATCTTTGGTTACAATAATATTATGGTAGCTTATTTTAAATATCAATTCTAATGATTAAAAATAAGGCAAAGTTTATTTAATTGTCTGGTGTATATACGGTGATTAAAATTTAAAACTAAACTAAAAAGCTAAAAAGCATTTGATTTCTATTCAATACAAAAATTTTAGTATTTTATACTCAAATAAATATTTTTAAACCTCAATAGTTTGTCCGAGTTGCTAATAATCAAAATGCATTTGTCGAGAAAAATTTTAATTTTCTTAACTTATTTTTTAACGATATCTGCATTAATCGAGTTTCAGTCAAAAATAATTTTTATTGATATGTAAAATTAAATAATTTGGCGTATAAATTGTATTAAATTGTATCTTCGAATTATCAATCATACGGCACAATGGTTCTGGCAAATAAGTGCCGCATCGTTTTCGTTTTCGAATCTAATCGTCATCTTTGCATTAGGGATGGAACATTGTATTTACTTTACAAAGTAAATACGTAATTGCAGTATGTATCATTTACAAGTAAATACCTAAATGAAGTATTCATTATTTACAAGTAAACAAGTAAATAAAGCATTTACTTTACTATATTTACCTTGACGAAAAGTAAAGTAAATGTGCCACCCCTACTCATACTACCCTAGTATTTATTGAGGCAGAAGATATTAATAATGGAGATTACCGTGGACTAAGATGATTTTATTGCTTTATATGTCAAAATTGAAAAATAGGTTTAGTTCAAATAATTGTAAAAACTGTTTTCTATGTTTGCTTTTCTGGGAAAATTCTGTTCACTCTTAATGTAATGAATTTTGAGATCGGTCATCCCACGTGTTTCATTACGATGAAACTGCGGCGCAGTTACGGCGTAACTGTGATCGCACTGTGACCCGTAATTACGGGAAAATGTGATGTAGTTACGGTGAAAAATTCATACTTACGCAAAAGTGGGTCCCAGTTAATTGCAGTTATGGGTCACAGTTGCGTTGCAATAGATACGAGAGATCACACAGATTAAGTTTTCATTTTATTTGTATTTTTATTGTGAGCTTAAAAACTTTTTCCATACACAAAATAAAAAAATTAAACTTTTCAAATTCAAAAATTAAGGAAAATAAATGTCTAGAAAAATCGAAATATAAAAAACTAAAAAATTTAAAAATTTACGAAATTACAAGTTAAAAAATATTCTGAATTTCAAAAATCACGGAAAATAAATATCTAGAAGAATCAAAAAATTAACATCTAAAAAAATTTTTTTTAATTTATTCAATGATGAAAAACATTTCTTTAGAAAATTTTAGATAATTTAAAAAAAAAGAAAAAAAGTTTCACAAATTCAAAAATTAAAACAATTTAAATAGAAATGAAGTATGCATTCTACTGTTTAAGTAAAATGACTTATGAACGAAAATGTGACGAGCACTGCTATTTATACTGATTTTCTGTGGCTAAGTATTAGTGCTCGAAAGTGACCAATTATAAATAAGGAAGAATCATTTATAATTGGTCAGTTACGTTTACAACGGATCGTACGATGCGATCACTCCGACGCAGTTACGTTGGTCTGCGTCGCAGTAAGCGTAATTTCTTATAGAGACCTTCACTACGATGAATGCGGCATAGTTATGCATTACTGCGGCGTAAAATTGGCTCTGCGCATAAATGCGGCGCAGTTGCAAAAAAAGAGGCGACATGGGATATCGATATCAGTATCTGCATGCAAGATGTCTGTCTCATGAAGTCAATGGTCATATGTATCGAGAAGTAGATCGTTACTTATTTTATTTATACTTTGATCATATGTATGAGAAGGAAGTAATAAGGGTGAGTTCGATTTCGAATGTTAAAAGCTAATCAGTTGTTTCATTTCTATTTGCATACAAAATCCCAAGTCGGTGGGTTCATGAACCAGATGCTGCAGGGACTGACAGAGTAGATGTGGTAGAGTGACCGTATAGTGTACAAAAGCACTTGAAATCAGCCGAGTTTTTGTAGTGAGATCCATCAAGTTTCTGAGTTTTACGGAAAGAGCCGCTGAAAATCATGGGAACAACTATGGTAAAGTTTTCGGACTGCGGATGGTGCTGCTATGTTCCAATTATTTTAAAATCTTTTCTGCGGGATAGAATAACTTTCCCATATCTTTCTTGTCTGTTCTTCCAGGGTTCGGTTTGCGGGAAGATCGACAAGATTTATAGCGATCCGATGATTCTCATTTCAGAACGAGAATGTTGCAACGCCCGAAATGGTGAATCCGGTTCCTAGGTTGGTATACGGAGGAATTTTGTTTTTAGTTTGCTGGTCTCCGCTGTGTGGGAATCAATGTCTCGGAAACGCTTTCTTGGTTTTATCGGATACGGTTTGTGTTTGAGAGTAGCATAAAAGCGACGGATACGGAAAAAACTAATCTGTAAAGTGGTTGGCCCGAACGGGTGATAAGCCTACGAGACATCATGAATTGATGCATGAATATAATGTCTTCCATAATGATGACTTCCTTGGATGAAGTTTTCTTGGTATTTGCATTATCATTTACTCCAACGGAACCTGTTTTAAGTCAAGAATAAGTAATTGTGTCAGCAAGACGGATACTTATGAATAAAAGAGTATTTAGAGTTTGGTATGCTAGCATGTCAGAAAATAAACCTGATTTAATGAATAATTCTATTATTCCCTTTTAATATCAATGAATTCCTCATATTGTAGTAAGTTTTTTTCTCAATTAGAATTTTATTGATACGTCCTTTAACGCGTCTCATCATTAGTGCTATAATATCATTATACCGCGTATAGAGAGTTCAACATCACAATAACCTTATAGCGTTCAAGTAAGGTGTATGAACTTTTGGATAGTAAACAATACTACCAATAGCAATCAGATTCTTGCTCTCGAACAAACTACATATTCTCAAAATTAAGAAGTTTAAGTCTTTTTTTAATCTATTATACTAAGCCGTCATGACTGTTAGGTTATAGTTATATCCTATAGCATCGAGGCATTTACGGTATCACGTCATAATGTCAGCCATTGCAATGATTACAAATGTATTGATGAATAAATCAAAACGACAATGTTTATTTATCATTGAGCAAACTTGAATAATATTTATTTTGACGGCTGATTATAAATAGATTTGTGTCAAGTCTACATCAATTAACTCAGCTGATATTTCTTTTTTCTAACATGAGGTCAACTATTGAATACTCTACTTTTCCAAGCACGTATTCATTTCCATTCATCTGATTGAAAGACAAGTAGTTCTATCAAAATAACACTTGATAACTATGAACGAAGACTAATGTCAAAAAAAAATAACTTATTTTCAATTTATTAAAGGTGTCGCCACTGAAAAAGCTTCCTGCTTCAATTCAAATGGTTGCATTTTCCATGTGCTCTTTTTTCTGTTCCCTCGACTGAAGGGAGGGTCATATGAAATAAAATGCGTTTGTTTGTTTGCTTGATTGGGTCAAAAAAACATTTATGCGAGGGTAGCATATCTTCAGACTTTTGGCCTCTTTGATCAAACTTTGCTAAAGGTTATCGAGGTCCCTGAATCCGAATCCGGAGCCTATTCTTTTGGCCGAGGTTTCATTGGTCGGGAGCCGGCCAATCAGAAACGAACTTTCTTATTTTAAGACTTTTGGCTCTTTTGATCGAACTTTGCTAAAGGTTATCGAGGTCCCTGAATCCGAATCCGGAGCCTATTCTTTTGGCCGAGGTTTCATTGGTCGGGAGCCGGCCAATCAGAAATGAACTTTCTTATTTTAAGACTTTTGGCTCTTTTGATCGAACTTTGCTATAGGTTATCGATTGCCAGGATTTCGAATCCGAATTTGGTTTTGTTAGCGGAGGTTTCATTGGTCGGTTTTCGGCAAATGAGAAATGAGCTGTTTTTATTTTATGGTTTTTCGATCTTTCGATGAAAATTTGCTAGAGGTTACCGAGGGCCGTCAGTCCGAATCTTAAGTGAGGTTTTTCAGCCAAGGTTTCATTGGTTGAAAACCGACCAATCAAAAACGAACTGTTTTCTTTTTAGATTTTTTGATATTTTGATGAAACCTAAGTAAGGAACCTAAATCTCTGTTTCGGATATGATATGTTTTTATAAATAATTGAACGTTTTCTTCGAGCAACTGTGGGTTTTGTAGAAGTTTCATTAAAAGTAGTCCTGGTTGAGGAATAGAGATTTTAAGTTAGTTGCTTTATAGATTTTGGGTGAGGTTCGGAAAATGAGAGAGCTTGTATGGGAAATATTGAATTACGCTTGGATGAGAGCAGAATCTTAAGTGGAAGAAATAAATCACTTTCTGTCGGAATAATACGCAGCCATATAAGGTTTCAGTTTAATGATAGCTCATGTCACGACCAAACAGTTGACTGACGATCTCGGGACCATATCACGACACAATAAGACAGTGATGACTTTGGTGCATCGATTTGTTTCGTTACAGTTTTATCTACGATACGAGTGAATGCTAGTATTTTAGTGCTGTAAATGTTTCAGTGAATGAGCATCATAGTATAGCTGACTATGGTGAACTTTATCGTAGAGGACATCATTGATTTGTAAATTTAAAACACACGTCCCCATTACAATCGTTATGTTGGATACGTTGAGGAAGCTTACGCTATCTATCGATAGTTTGAATAGAAACCTTTTACTCTCTTTTTTTGCAATAGAGAATTGTTTTCACTGGTGGTCCAATGATGCGGTAGAAAGAGTCAAACTGGGTCTTGTTCGGCATGAGTCTTCTCTGTTAAGGTTTGACTGGGATCGCTTGGGAATACCGAAGATTCATTCACTCAAAGTGCATAACATTCTGTCAATCGTTATATAATCACATGGCATAATGTTTGGCGAAATGAATCAGATTTGTTCTTGTAATATTTCAATCTTTTAGTCAAAATTATAAAATCCAGACTTTGCTCAAGTTAGAGAAAGAGATTAGCCATTTTGTGGGGTGAAATTGAGATGAGCAGGAGCTGGTCGTAAGTGGCGCCCCGGAGGGGCGCCGACGAACGACTAGCTTCTGCCAAAAGCAGGTTTGCTACAGTTTTCAAGAATTATAGCGTATTTTCACCCTATTATCTCGTATATATTTTGTTTCTCGATTCTTTCTGCAAATCGAATATACAGTCTTTTTCGTACCCTGTGGATATTACTGTACTATTGTGGTTCATACATATTTACTTAGGGAATTATTGTTCTAGTATCAGTTTAGTTGAATGCGTGGAATAGCAAGTAACATTCCAGGAAATCCATAATTTTCCTAACACCGACGCCGATTTTTATGGATATTCGATCTTACGACAAAGCAGATGAATACGTCAATTGTTAGCTTATGAATGGAGTGTGAACTAGTAAAAATCTCGAAGCAGTCAAATGTTCAGTCGAGGGTCAAGCGAGTCAGAGAGACGAGCGTTACTTGTGTTATAACCTTTCAAAATAACTTGATGCATTTTTCTAAATAATATGAAGGAATCCATTCTGATAGGTTCGCTGTTTTTCTTAAGGCTTCAAAGAAAAGATACAGTTAAAGCTTGTCTTTAAAGAATTCAATATCGGCTTTACTTCAACAAAATTGCTATACACGAATTATTCCGTACATGCTCGTTCTCTTGGACTCCCACTATTTATACAAATATTAGAAACAACGGATTTTTGATAATTATCGGGAATCATTGATTCTTGTAAAGTTCAACTAGATTTAAAATAACATTTGGTTGAAGGTTTAAATGTTTTTCTTTCTACAAGAAGAATTATCATAATCTTGCAAGTACACTAGAATTGTTGTGTCACATTTCCAGATAATATTTTTATTGTATTTTTAATATCCAATTTTTTCTGAAAAGATTATCATTTTATAATCCTAATTGATTTAAAATCACTCAACATAGACATAGAAAGTTATAATTCATATTGAATAGTTTCACTGTCATCAGGTGAATTGAATGATCGTATTATCAGAAAAAACAAAGTCTTAAGTTATAAAAGAAAATTTTATTTTGTTAATTTCATCTTTTCGTTATCATTAATTTACGTAGCTTCAAAAAATATCATTAGCTTGGGAGAATAGCTCTGCTTTTGAAGATATTTTCAATGTCTGTGACACTTCTCTAGTCTAAACTGAATTTGTCAATGACTGGTCGAATTTTAAAAACCGTGATAGAATTCTACTCAGTTTTTCTGTTTATGTATAATCCATTGGTCTTTATCTTCATACAAAACACGTCTAAAAACAACAAAAGAGCTCCTTGTGTGACTTCAGATAATCCTTCTTTTCTTAATGTATTATCCAACATTTTAATTCAATACAAAGTAAAAACAAAACAATACACAACAAGATACTGATGGTGTTAGCAACTTTGATTTAATCATATGTTCCTACAATGATTAATTCAGTTCTAATCTTTTTGAGCATGATCCTTTTCAATAACCTTGAAAAGTATTATCTGTGCTTAGTATTAAATCCCTATACGAATTAGTTTTGATGGTAAACTATGGTATTACGACGAGTAACCAGAAAAAAAACAGATATTGCGGTGAATATTTATCGTCATTTTCTTTTTGGCCGTTCAGTATAAATAGGAAACGCATTATTCATTTTGCTCTATTCACTAAAATATTTAACACGAAGTAGAAAACAATGCTCTACTACGCAATTTGCATTGCTATCACAGTTTTTACTGTGGTTTCACATTGTAAACCAGCAACATTCCGAGCAAATCCACCAAAACCATGTTGTGTAACCGATCAATTTAGTGCTGCGATAAGTACATCAAGTGGTGCACAATTACCAGATGCAAAAGCAGTTGCTACTTTTGTAAAATCCTTTTTATCGCATTGAATTCCATCTAAACTTTACTCTATACACTTAATAGGGACATTATAACTTTTCTTATGATGCGCATCGTGGTATGATTGGAATGAAGGGCGGATCTTACTCAGCAACAGACAAAAAAATATCAAATCTATGGATTATTGAAAATAATGCTGATAAACAAACCTATACAATAGATCTAGATACAAAAAAATGCTATAAATCAGCACTGACGGTTGAACCATTTCGTTGTATACCAGGTAATTAAAATTTATTCAGTGTTCATTGATGATTTTTATCTTATTTTAATAATTATAAAACGATTCTCTGCTGATTTTATCGTAGACTCTGCAATTTATTTATTTTCATCTACGTTTGGATACGGTAATCAACAAATTAAGGCTGATTCGTGGTTTATAGAAGATGATAAATCAGTTAACTTTTTAACTGTTAGCAGTGATGGTCTTTGCGTTCCAATTATTGGAAATAGTTTCCTTTCAGATCCTCGTAAGTAACAATTTCATCCAAAGAATCATTAAGTTTTATATTGGTTAATTATAGCTGTGATTAATTCTCTAACAATAACAGATTTTGTACCAAAAGTTAATGATCCAACTATATTTGATATACCGGAAGAATGCAACGATGCCGTTTAGATGACGATATACTACTGAATGGAAACATTCACCGAGCTTTTAACATAGAAACTTGACATTTTTTTGCTTAAATAAAAGATTTATCGCTTAAAAAAGGGTTTTCTCTCCATACTTATGTACACTCAATAAAAACATTAAAATGGCATGAAAAACATCGGTTCTATAGCTTAGCGATCTAACATTAGCAGACGTTATAACGGGTGGCTCAAAAAGAATTCGACTGTTTGTATTTCCAAATTTTCTCCTCTATTAATCTTTTGATTGAAAATTCCTTTTTATCAAAAGATAGCGCTTGAAATTCTGCACATAACGGTGTATTTTATTTAACGAATATAGTCTCCTCCGTTTTTTCGGATTAGACGTAATCATATAGTAAAATCAAGTACAAATTGTAAATTTTTTTCTCTTTTAATTTTTTCGACAGAACGTTTTATTTCGTCTATCACTGTTGCTGTTGATGTGATGTTGTCCCAGATCATAGATTCAGCCAATTCATTCCATAAACTGTAACCTAATGGACATAGATCAGCCGAATTTAGTGGCCAACGATCCTTCGAAACAAAACCAGGAAAATGATCAGGATTAGCACACCACTCTTGAGTCAGGTGATTTATGTGAGGTTTTGCTCCATCTTGTTGATATTTCCAGTGGTTTTCAAACATGCTGTTGCTGCATTTAGAAGCTACTAGAAAAACTTCTTGGATGTACCTTTCTGCATCCATATAGTACCATCTTCAAAAATCACTGGTGTTGTTAAACTTTCAGTACATGCACCAAGCCATACCATCACCTTTGTTGGAAATTTTGTTTTTTGATGTGTACCACCTTGTCTATCTGCCTCATCCCTGCTGACCGCCCATACATGGCCGTTCTGAGCCCAAGTAAGCAAAAGATAAAGGAAGACTGCTGACATGTCTAGTCCAAAATGTCCGCGAAGCCCATCAGGCCTAGTCTGAAACGTCTTGTACATCGGTCAGGACTAGTCACCGTTAGGACAAATGTCCTTCGAACACGTCTTGACTAGACTAGAATGTCTTCGAACCCAGTCATGCCTAGTCTATTTTGTCATTTTACACCATCGAGACTAATCAAGGGACTAAAATCAGCCGCTGAAAGGTGAATTTGAACATCTCACCCGACAGTTTTCAAAAAATGGCGGCCATCCTGACGGCAGACAAGGACACTGAGATAGGCGGACGTCAGTTTATATCGTCTAATCAACCGATTGACTCCGCGTCGTTCACTAGACAATGGGAAATTCATCGATGTCAAACGACTTCGATTAGTCTGAAATGCCCTTAAAGTAGTCACGACTAGTCCGAAGCGTCGTTTGCACGCGTCATGGCAAGTCCTATTTTAAAGCGTGCACCATCCATCCCATTCTAAACTAGTCTGAAAAACTCTAAACAATCCATTTCGTCTGCACTCAATTGCGCTACTTTTCGTTTAAACTGATCAATAGTGGAAAGTAAAAGAAGCAGAATATAAGTAGAAAATTTTTTCAATATCTGTATCATTTCTTAAAAACAATCGGCTGATCATTATATGCATTTAGAACATGGACTAGATGGTAGAATAGCAATCATTTCATTGCATATTGTGTACTGAAACCCTCGTAGATTGATAATTAAGCATGATGTGCTATATTAAGATTATAGATTTTAATGACATGCATTTATTTTATATAAAAATGATATCGATTGTTACCGGTATTATTAAGTTTTTTTTATAGCTAGAAAGATGAACAGAGTCAACCATAATGAACAGTGAGATCAAAGATAGAGAATATGATTTTTGAATCTCCGTCTTGATAAATCTCATTATGTTTTATATTTCTATTTCTTGAAAATGTAAGAGTATATTGAAGCATTTAAAAAAATGCAGTAAATACAAAGGACAATATTTATCTTGCAGCGAGGAGTGCTAATTTATATGTTTTAAAATTATTATATAAACTAAATTTAATAAAAAAAAACTAGACATAATTTAAATCTTTCTATATCATAATTTTATTCCGTTTCGTTTTAAAATTTAATTTCTATCTTGAATTTAAGAATAAATTTAAATTGAGAAAAGTTGAATAAATTGTTAGCTGAAGACAGTGATTTGAATTTAAAGCTAACCTAAACCTGTAACAACTGAGTTTATTGTGTATCGATATATAGTATCACTTTCTTATGGAGTTGATTGTTTGTGCATGTTATTACAACCGTATCCTGTCATCGGCTGTTATATTATGTTTTACTCTTCTCTCTTCGATATGTATATACTACTCAATATGTAACCATCTACTGGTTCTCATCGTGTTCAGTTTATCTTTTCTCCTTATATAACCACATATTACTATTTAGTCTAGCGCATACTTCTACTCTAATTAGTGCTCAATGTGTGCTCATTCTCTTTCTCTCACTATGATCTCTCTTATGTTTCGTCTCTCGTTCTACGCTGAGTATATAAAGAGTAGACGAGAGAGAATAAATTCATTCTAGTGTGGAATAAGCAGTAAAATCGTTACAAAACCGTAAGATGAAAAAATCGAATTTCTTTTCAGTGTAAATAGTTTTTTTATTTTCGCATTTATAACATATTTTTTTAAAGTAATTAATTGCTGCTAGTTTATACTAATTAAAAGACACTTTCCTATTAAATATAAAACTTTTTTGTTATGATATGTTGTTGGTTATGACATCTAGTCGTGTGTTTATTTATTTCTCGCTTCGTTCTAGTCTTTGTTTTCTCTTTCGCGTATATACATGTTATTTTTTGTTGAATAAAAGTCAGTCAGATAATAGATCGACGTATAGTCGGATACATAGTCCGTTATGTTCTTCTATGCAATGAATTCACATATGCCCTCATAGTCTGCAACTCAGAACATAACAGTGGTGACAGCGGTCTAGAAGAATTCAATAGTTTTCTTCTTTTAACAAACAACAATTACAATTTCTTGAAGAAGGAATCCTTCTTTATTAGGAGTCGATTCTGTTAACGTCATATATGGGTTCCACAGAAGAAGAAAAAATGACTACAACAAATAAACCAGTTATTACTTCACCGTCACAACAAGCTGATAATTCAGAAGTAGTACGAAGACATATTCACAGATTAGGTGAAAAAGATTCACCTGATATGAGTACATGGTTATCTATGTTGAACGAATTTTATGACAATTGGAATTATTCACCATCACAACGATTAATTAATGTTGTTACACATCTTAACGTCGATCAAAAAGCATGGTATGATAAGAACAAAGTTGAAATTAACGGAGATTGGACATGTTTCTGTGAACGATTGAAACAATATGCATTTGATCGAAAAGCACACCCGGTGAACACTTTAACAACAGATAGTTCAATGTTAAGTAATACTGATTCGGTTATGTTGGAAGAACTTATCGATGCGAAATTTAGTAAATATTCTGGTATCGGTGATGCAAAAACTTGGTTGTTACAAACCATGAATCAATTCAAAGAAACTAGCTTACGACGAGCTGATCAATTTTTAGCTATACCTCTTCTACTAGAAGGAGACGCTTATTTTTGGTATGCTGCACATGCGGAAACAATTTATAATTTCGAAAAATTTTGCAAAATGTTTCTTCAACAATATTCATCTACGGCATTATCACAAAACAATACTACAGTGGGTACGAGCACATCAGTGGTTACAGTACCTGACAATTCATCTACATCACATTTACAACGAATTGTAGCAGATGAAATTATTAAACGGCCGACATATTTTCGTGGTTCACAAGATGATGTACATGACTGGTTGGATAGGTTGGAACAACGATTTACAATGGCTCAGTGGAGTGATGAAAATAAATTACATTATATATCAATACACTTACAAGATGATGCATATCGGTGGTAGATGCTAACATCTTCAACGATCAAGGCTTGGTCTTCGTTTAAGGATGCCGTCATGCGAGCGTTTGGATCAACACGAGCACAGGAATTAGCATTTGAACAATTAAAATGGTATAAACAAACAATTAATCAATCCATTACACAATATTATGACAAAATTATTGAATTATGTAGGAAAGTTGATCCTATTATGCCTGATTCTTTGAAATTGAAATATTTAATGGCTGGAATTAAAGAATCATTGAAGATACATGTTGCATTACAAGATCCTCAAACAACAGAAGCATTTTTATCATCAGCAAAGAAGATTGAAGATGTATTATCACTCACCAATACAAATAATGAATTATTCGACCAAGACATTACCATCATCAATGCAGCTAGTTATCAAAATCAACCGCCAAATCAAGCAACCTTCACACGAACATCCAACAGCACATTTAATCAGAATTCTCGATACGTAAATGCAACGCGAACTCGTACGACTTATAACCGAAATACATCAACTGGAAATGCCGGAAATCAACAAAATAAATCTTCGAAGTATACAAGATCAACACAACGATCGAATGCTTGTTTTAATTGCGGTACTCCTGGCCATTATGCCCGGGATTGTACCCGTCCCCATTTTCAATAATGGAAGCATCGGTCGATGGTGTTGCTTCCAAGAACTCATATAATAATCCATCGACGTTACACACATCATTGCTATACCTTAATGTTCTCGTAAATAATAAAAATATGAAAGCAATGATCGATACAGGTGCCAATCGAACTTTTATTTCATTACAAGCCTTACCTACTTCGCATAACCGACAATGCATTAATAAAAAACAAAAAAGTGCTTCCTTAGCTGATGGACATACATCTATTTCTATTTTAGGCACTTTAGATTTACATATTGTTATCGGTGATATGTCAACTTCGATTAAAGCATATGTGGTGAAAGAATTATGTACTGAATGTATATTAGGAATGGATTTTATTAGTAAATATAAAGTTATAATTAATGCTGATACACGTGTGGTATCAATATGTGATAATGAAAAACGTATAACATTAGAATTTGATGTTAACCAAGAAGAAATTCGTTATCCAGCACGAACAATTCGTTATACTTATATTCCACCGAAAAGAACAGTTTCAATTCCAGTTAACGTGGGCATATCATCAGCTAAAGTTTTATTTCGTCCATCTTATCAATTAGCACGACGATCACCGATGATTTTGTTAAACAGTATAGCCAATGTTAACCAACAGAAATCACATATTTCAATTTACAATCCAACATCATATTATTATACAGTACCTAACGGCGTCATACTAGGCACAACAACTGTTCCTACATTATCTTTTAGTAAATGTACATCTATTGATCATCAATTAGTCAATGATAATATCAATAAATTAACTCGACATATTACAGATTCAGCACAAAGAGAAGAAATCGAGACAATCCTTCATCAACATGAAAAACTCTTCGACACAAGTAAACCTGCAATAGTTATTAACGTGAAATCTCATGAAATTAAAACGCTTGATCATCCTCCACCATCATCTAGACCATATTATTCAACGCCTCA
>OENT01001797.1:22481-34291 GCA_900239685.1 Rotaria macrura | reverse complement strand
TGCAGTTTGTTTAATATCCAACGTTTCTTGCCAATGTATTATTTGGTTTTCCTATTACAAATTGAATCGAAAAAACATAAAGCAAACGTGATGTCATTAGTAGCAGACGTTACTTTCCGCGAAATTAATACTATAAGAAGCTTTCATCGTCCGAAACAAGGAATACTAGAGAACTTGTTTAATACGAGTACCGCCGCTATGCTAATCTGTATTTGCATGTAAGAAATAATACGAAGAAGAGTTTCCCTTCGAGCCAATCGGAAAAACATCAAGCGATCTACGAAAAGAAAGTCTACCCGAGTTCCAGTAAACGAAAAGTTTAGTCCCATAGGAGTTTTTCAATGTCTTCATTTCAATTTCAACAGACATTATCATGAATGTGTTTCATCATATTAACTACGCGTACATTTATTTTCGTGGATTTCTTAACAGATATTTGTATTTAAAATAAAACTGATCTTCAGAACAGATTCATCGTAATCAGGAGAACAAGAAGTAAAATGCATTACATGAACTCAAGTGTGACATCAACATCTAAGAAAAGTGTACACCCCAAGAGAAAGCAGAAATGTGTGGGAATCGTCTACATGTTTTACTTGGCACCGTATGTTTTTCATAGGGTGTAAGGAAGCATTAAAACTATTGACAAACATTCAATATTGAAATGTCAATAGCAGCAGCTCTCTTGAGACGTCGAGTTTGTCATTCAAAGTGAATAATTATTTAATTTTTTTACATTCTGAAAGTTCATTAAAAAAATTAGTTTTTTCATCAATAGGAAATACGAATTTCAAAAGAAAAGTGAACAATATGCAGTACCTTCGTCGAAAATTTGTCAATGAATATAAATAACGACGAAAATGAAGTTCATCAACATTCTCTATCACGAAAATTCGGGATATTAATGAATCGACAAGTTCTTAGCGCTTATAACTTAAGACTTATTTTCACTAACTTGACAAAAACAACAACGTGTTAGTCGTTTCAAAAGATTTGTGATCTTTTAACTATGGTCGTTTAAGTAATAGAAGTTTTTGAGAGTTCAGTATAGAAACAATTTCATCATTGGTTTTATTCTTTATTGAGAAGCCGTCACGTATCATCGACTGTCGCATCAATCATAAGTTCAAGATTAATAAAAGCTTTGTTGATTTCAAAGGAAAACAAGAACAAACATGTATAGATAGATATCTACGGATGGGATGACTCTTACAAAGAGATCATAGAAAAGAAAGAAAACAATGATCCAGAGAAAACTTTGCAGACATAGTCGATATGTCACCGAAATTCCATTTCAAATTTGATGAGCTCACAGCGAATGTAAAACTGATTGTTTACTCAAATCAAAGTTTGAGTTTGTATTTTTAAATAGAAAATGTTTATTTCACATTATTTTCTCAATTGATTTCAATCGAGTGAGATTTTTAACCTTCGACTACAAAAGGAAACTCGAAGAAAACGTTAAAGAAAGCATTTTCTCAATTTAAATGGTTTTATCATCTAACGAATCCATGACGTTGGCTCATCTTGTTTCTAGTCATTAAGTTTCGCAATATTTTTCATTTGTTCGACTCTTCATTAATTCGTCTGTGTTCTCTGAGAATCATTGAAATTCTACTGCTCACCTTGTTCTGTGAACTGTACTAAGAATTAAAAGTCAGTGAAGAAGAAGAGATGCAAAATTCAATCGGATATTCAACGAACTTTGTGAACGATTAATATTTCTAAATAAGGTAAACCAGTAACTTATCTATGATGCACAATTTATCGAATAGAATGGAAGTCGTTTTGAAAACAATGGTGAAATTCTGTCGGCAACGATGAGCTCAACTATGTCTTCCTTTTTTCATTGTCAAACATCATCGTTTTTATCAAGGTTACGACTAGAAAATATTTATTATGAACAATATTTTTCTTTCGTATCCATTCCTGTGTTGAAAATGAGACTTGACATTCATTCATCTGAATCTTTTTTACCCGTAATATTATTTGTTTCACCAAAATTAATATCAATTCCCATGAGATGTAACTCACATTACACTGAGTGATTTTAATCATGATGTTTCCAAAAATGATTGATTCATCGCGATTCATCGATGAATTCCTATTTATGAGTAAACAGTGTCAAGGACTCCCAACTTCTCACATCAGTTCCATTGTTTTTTTCTATTTTAAATTCTGTCAATAAACTACAAATAATTCTTGACTATAAGACATTGTTTGTTTTTCTATTAGGTATTCTGGTATACTGAGAGTGTACACGAAATACGATTCGATACAGAAAATTACTTTCCATCATTTACGGCCAGACGGAAAGCGTTTATCAGTGTGTCGGACATTAATGTACTCTTTAAGACGCAGCCATAAATCTAAATGCGACAATGAAATTAAATCGGCTAGAAAAGAATTTTTACAAAGATTCATGTTTGCTGATAAACATGGGAGATTACTTTAGCTTGAGCATTTGGTCATTCATCGCCCAAGAATCTTTGCTTTCTATGATAAAAATTGAACTTCTTTCTTCTAAAAACAAAGATCATTGGCTTTGAACAAGATGCAAATAATCATAACATTACATCGTCGTCAGTGTTCAATGTATGTGAAGTGATCTGTCGAAATATTTCTCGGATTATTATCAACTATCCTCTTTAGTTACACCGTTTACCAATGATCAATCAACTGTAAAGGAAATGAAGATATACGTAACGGTGCATCGAAAAGAAGACGATAATCACATACACGCTCACGCTCACACGCTCCGATATTACATTCGTAGCAATGTCGATCATTCGATATGTTATCGATTTCAAGACATGAAAAATTATCGCATTATGAACCAGATGGATCATTTATTATTATTCCAATATTATTCCACAGTTTTGTTCTACGATAGATTTTGAAATGCTACTTATTCAAAACGTTTCTTGCGACTTATTCTGTTTAGTCTTCGAATGATCATGTTTCGACAGAAATTTGATTTACCTGATTCAATGTTTATTTTATTCGAGTGACAGTGACTTTCACTATCGGTTCCTAAATCTCAAAAAAAGAACGAAAAGATGAAATCGTGTATAAGTGGAATAATGTCGTGGTAATGAAGATATTTACAAGACACCATCAGCCTAAATTTTGATTACCAATATATATGTTTCTTTTCTCTCCCAATGTCTTATGTTAGGATTGAATGGCAAGTATTCACGTAAACTATTTTTAAAAAAAACTTTCGATATTTGTAAATAAAATTTTCATCCGGTAAAACATGCGATGAATATACTTTTCATTTGTATCAATTACTCAGTAAATTAATATTTCCATCAGAAGAAATAAAAATCAGAGTGACTTTATGCAGTAACGAAACAGAAATATTTCGTGAAGGAATTCATCTCCTTTGAAAAACTCATTAGAGATCTAGAAATGTTGACAACAAGTGGTAAATTATTCGTTTGTATCGATCTCTCAATGAAAAAAATTCAATGTGGATTTTACGCTCGGGATTTAGGCAAGGGGAGGGGTGGGGGAACCGAGACTTCAGGAGTGCATACTTCATTCGTACTTCACCGTGCTTCACCGTACTTCACTCATACTTCAGCTGTACTTCACGCTTCTTCAGTCGCACTTCAAATTTTTTTGAAGCTGATGAAGTCTCGCTTGCCCTCCTTGGATTTAAGGCATAGATTAAGGTTTTCAATTCTCGATTGTATGGATGGGCGTTTCTAATAAAGCATCTGAAAAATATATTCAGATGATTTTCACATTGGCACTGGGTGCAAGTTCGGGTGTCGGTTTTCGCTTTATCAAGGTTTGGTTGGAGATAGGTTGCGTTCATTCGTGTTGCTGTTGATAGAAGTTGGATGATTGATGTTTAAAAACATTGGACGTCAATCCTCTTTCACATACTCTTCTGTAAGGCTCTTTGTCAGCTTTTGTCTTCTGGAGTGCGATGGGAGTATTCTTTGAACCTTGTCTCATTCGTCTACAAGTATAGCAATCAAGTCTTAAATGATTCTGCTGTTTTCAATATTCAATTCGGATGACTTTTCGCGCTGAAAATTATTAGAACAACAGAATACACCCAGTTCCTATATGCTTACATCGTCATAGTTCTTGTCACATAGTACTCATCTATTGAAATGAAGCATCACTTTCGAGTACAATATACAGAAAGTGTTGCAGGAGTCTAGCAGATGCGTAGCATTCATTGCTATTTATGCTAAAACTTTGGTAATGAGCCAATTCTTACTCGGTATATGAGTGGTGTATCTCTATATGTAGTTTACCGGTAAATTTAATTGCTATTAATAGTTGATTACATGAAAATCCACCCAGGAACATTTTCAGATATATGGAGACTCATCCATAAATTAATTGCAGCGGAAATTTGTTTTCCGCTTTGTATTTTATTAGTCAGAATATATAAATCACGTTTACCAATACGACCATGTTGTTCTATAAAATGAATCATCAAAGATCGGTTCTCTTTCTTGGAACTTTTATCTTGATTATGATATGATATCAGTCAGATTCTACTGGAGAAATAGAGGGGATCGATCATTCTGTCAAATAATGTGTGTTTCATCTTTTGATGGTCAATGGTAGTCATGTCCATTGTATTTTCACAGATGTTTTTCAGTATTCCATTAATCATAGTGGCACGTGCGTTTTAAAAAGATATCATTACGTTAAAAGAAAATGAAACTTTGAAAAAATGAAGTCATTTTATAGTTCTTCATTGTTGAAAGCATATGAGAAAAACTGTTAGTGCAATCTCTGCGGGATTGAAAGGCAAAGCACGATGTAGCTGTTGTTCGTCATCACGCAAATATTATCTTCTTCAATTTTACCATGAAATCTAATAACTCATCATTTTCATTCTATTCCCTGAAATTATAATAAGGACGCAGCTGAGTTTTTCTTAAAAAATACTGTCAATATATATAATAACCCATCATACATACAATGAAAGATTTTTTAGTTTCTGAGATGGATCTTGAACGATGTGCTAAGACAGTATCCATTATACAAAAGTTGATTATGTAACACTGAAGTCTATCAGTAGATTGTTCCCCTGCCATCGTCTTCGAAAGACTTAGAAGTAAATATTTTCTATCCTATAAACTTCCAAAATGAAAAAAAAAGGACCTGCGTATCATTTATAATAAAATGATCGATGAATTTTATAGAAATCAAAACAACACATAAAACATGCGGGCAACTGTTTGCCTTGTGATAACTTTCGATCGAATATTTAAAAACATGTTCTTCGATAATTTAAGAAAGAATTTGTTCTAATAGTCTAGTTTTTGAAAGACTTCGTACAACATAAAAATATAGTCGTTTTTTTTATTCAGCTAGGCATGTTAACGTAGATTTCCAATACGATGCTATTCAAACAATCAAAATAAACTCATAATTGTTCAATAGAATTAGATTGCTCAATTAAAGAAAATATGTCATTGTATCTAAGAAGTTAACAATCATCTTTTATCATCCATTGACAAAATAGGTAGACAAATTATTGGACTCCTAGCAACACTATTTGCTTAACGAAGGTAATAAAAAACTTTCTGTTTAGATAATAATTACGTACTTGATTTACCACTAGATAACTTATAACAAAAAAGAACAACTTTGAAAAAAAAATTCGTCGAACAAGTATTCTTCTTTTGAGATTGACCATATCGATTCGTTTCGACACGAAAACATCATATTTTATTCAATGGCAAAGTTATACGAAAAACTGCAGGTAATATTCTATCATCACATCAATTTTAACAAACGAGAAACTGTAAAAAGGAATCTTCGGTATACTACAGTTAAGAACTCACATAGTTGATTTTTGAGGTCCATTAATCCAATAAATATTTCACTTCTATTTTTTGAGATACTACTTACATGCTACGAAGATTGGCCGCAAGCTATTGTAACAGAACAAACATTTAGTGACTCGATTTACATTATTCGTGGTGAAGATAGAGGAAAAATAGCATGGCATTATATCCTTGTTCCTCTCAATAAACTTGCTGATGTCAATGCTAGTCCATCAAATACGATGATCGATGTTACAAACTTTGGTCGCATTGTTCAATATTCTAATAATCGAAATGAAACTAAAACAATGTCAGGATGGGGAACTGACCCACCAAAAATAATTCAAAGATGGATTATCAACAGTTATAGTAAGAAAAAATCAAGTTTTGCAATTTATTTTCATGATGTAAATAAATCGAGCATAAGCTTTTTGTCAATATTTCAATTAGTTACTCATTAGTCACATTCGAACTTTTAAGAATATTAATGTTGTGTCTATAAATGGAACTTTTGCCGGATATAATATCAAGAAGAATGGTTCCCTTGATTCATAAACATCAAATGATGACTGTTTTATTGAATTTTCGAGCTCAATGAATATTAAAAGCTGAATTGTGAAATACAATGAAGTAATATTAGTCCATTCAGAAAACTAAATAAGAAAAATTATGTCTCAGAGTTTGACGAATCTTGCCATTATTTTCTCCTAAATTCTTTCTATGAGATCAGACAACGTGCACAGGGTTGGAAAAATCAAATTTTAGAAACCAGGAGGTTTTCGTAAAAAAACATGAGTTGATCAGAAAATATTATTTTTAAATCTGCCGAAAACAAGAAAGTATCAGATATTTTTCTCTTGGAAAAGCAAAATTGTTACTTCTGCAAACACGGGTATCATTTTTCTAGGACTGTTACGAACTGGCAAGATTGAGGGAGGGATCAAAATATTCTCGTCCGAAATGGTATCACATTTTTCTGTTAAGAAAAACGAATGGAAAATCCGTTTGAACATCGTACTCGTGAAGTAGCAATAGAAAGGTTTTAAGGCAGCAATAGAAATTGTTACGTATCTTAAAATGAACCGACACGGAGCAAATTATTTCGACGTGTCAAAAAAAATCATGGATTTAAAAATATTTCGGCTAGACAAAACTTTAAGAGCAGCTTGTATTTGAATATAATTTTGGACTAGCTGCTGTCCAAGGATGCCAGGCTCGTGATCCGGACTGAAAGTCGTGATGGCGACAAGTTGTTATGATATTTATGAGAAGTCAGACACACATTTCTTATAAGAACACAGCATTCGTGGCTTTAAAAGGGCCAAATGGACTTTTACAGCGACATAAATGAATCCTCCTTCGCATTGCAAAAACGTGTTTGCGGTCAGAGATTAGAAAATAGTCTCTCTCTCGTTGAAAAATGGCCTAATTTCTTGCGGAGCCTTCAAAAACTCTCTGAGTTTCATCTTGGACCAAACAAAAGTATTCCATTATTGACAGGTCGCCCTCTCCCCATTTGCGACAGATCTCCATTTTTTCTCTCAAGCGAGTAATGTGAATTTTTGTTTCACAAGTGTAATAAAGAGAAATAGGGAGATGATCGATGCGTCTTTAATCACTACAACAGTTCTCTTTTTCTTTTTCACTGATTTATTGTTTCAAAACATTGATAAAATTTACGATGTAAAAAAAATTGAAAATCTTGAAAATCATTTCCTAAATTCAGAAGAATTTTTATCGGGAGAAATGCTTTAAAATCAGAAAAGGTCCCGCAATCCTTCAGGTGTGCCACATAATACAAGTGTATAGAATGATAAGTCGCAATATACTATTAAATATTATGAAATTTTCATTACAAGGCGTATTGGCAGATCATAAAACTCTTCTACATTTTCATACACGACATCATTCAATACTTTGACAAGTAAATTTATCATAGAATCCATATGTAGGTTGTTAAAAGTATCTTACAAACAAACAATGAAATATGTGATCAAAACATTCTTTTTGATTGTGAACTCATTTTTCTCATTTAGATTCAGCTGCTGCCGATGAGAATACCTGTTTGACTTACACACAAGATGATATTCGATTATGTATAATGCAACGTGCCACACCACAACAGAAAATAGGCGTTCATTTCCGTTATTTTCCTAAAGATCGATTTCATTACATGAAACTAACGGAAAATTTACCTATGAGTTTAGCTCGACGAGTCGGCTTGAAAGCCTACGATCGAATCATTGCTTTCAATGGTATCAATATTGAGAATGATACTTTTGATCAGTTCATGAATCGCTTTGAAACTGAACGACATCTTCCAGTGCAAATGCTCGTCTGTAATCCAGCAACTTATGAACATTACAAAACTAATCATAAGATTTTTCATAATCATCTTCCAACTGTTCAATATTTAAAGCCTGTCTATGCTACATCGAGTAACATGCATACATCTCATCATTACTTTCTAATTTAATGAGTGTCTCAATGATCGATTTAATTCTAGCTTCGAACTCATATACTGATACACCGAAATTTACTGTTGACGATACAAGTTTTTATGTTATTAAATGGGAAAACAGTAATTTCACTTCAACCGTACCACAATCAGCAATTTGTAAATCACCTGAATTTACTGACGTCAATGATATTTGTTTCATTCAAAAAAAGGAACAATATCGATTAGGACAAATTCTTTTCAAAGGTTCGTTATAATCATAACATGTAAACCATTTAAAGAGAATTTCATTTATTTTCAGGTTCACGAAGCGATTGCATAATATTTAAAATATCTTTAATTTCGACAAGAATCAGAAATACTATAAATAGATTGGATAAATTATTTGCTAGGCAAGCATCGAACGCTCTGGTTTTAAATGGAAATCCTAAATTAGATTTTACTGATGAAGATTCTAAACTGACCGTTAATGATATTAGTACAATATCTTCAAAGAAATCATCGCAGGTATATTTTGTATCTAGGCTCGAAACGCAATGGTTCTATCATGTATGTCACTTCTTACTGTTCTGTATAATTATATCGTTTTTAAGTATAAAGCATTGCTGTGGGACGACTAAAAATTTTCATTCTAGTTGAATGGTTTCAATGAATGAGAAAAAAAGTATCTCAAAGGATGAAAAACAAACATTTATTTTGCTAAATTTCAATCTCATTAATTGACTGATACAACGATTTTCAGCAATTAAGATAAATATCAATGGATTCAATTCGCTTAAACACTTCTTTTAATTATGAAACATATGAAATATACATGTAATTGTATCTAAACTATTGCTCATTTCATAAGTAAAACTGTGATATTTGTAGTTTTTTGCTTGTTTTCATAAGGTTAATATTCTTTCTCATAATTCGGAGTTCTTAGTAATAGTTCATAGGATTCGTTAACTATGATTAAAGAATGAATTCATAGTAGAATTTTATGAAAACATGGAAACTCAATCGATTTTCCGATGCTTTTAATGTAAACGGTTTTTTGCCAGATTTCGATCATGTATTTAGTTGGAAAACAATCGTAAAAAGTAGAGTGGATGGATAAACAACTAGAATCCTACTACCTAAAGCTAGAACATTCATCTCCGAACTTTAGATATCAATGAAAATTTTCACATCAGTGATACTACTTGAATTAGCTCATGAACATGATCAATCCGAAAAGAAAATATTCACTTAGAACTACGATGAATTTTCCCTAGATATAACCTCAATCAAAAATTAGTATACCCTTGGGCATTATGCTATCAACGATGTGATTTATGTAATTGAAAATAGTGCCTAGAATATTTTACATAATTGTCTTCAATGCAATCTGAGTTATGGCATAGTGGTGTTTTTCTTTCTTAATCTTAAGAATCTGACTTAATACGATTCGGAATTTTAGCAGTTATTTATTTATTAAGGACTGTATGAGTCACTATTATACGATCTCCTGTCGAACGATGAGCACAGATCGAATCCCAGGGGAAGCGATGAGCAAAGTGGTTCATACCGATCTTTCAACCATATTGATCTACGTATATGATTGTGCCAATTCTGTCACAGTTATTCTATCTGTTTACACGTCGCTTCGATTTCTTACAAAGATATCGATGAAATTCGAATTTATTTCTCATATTTCATAGCTATTCTACAAATAAATATTAATTTAATTTAATTTAGAAGTTAGCAACAGATCTAATGCAAATCCAAAATGTTATTCCTGATAGAAATAATGATACTAAAGTCAATCAACGCACTCAAAGTCGTAAGTTACAACTACTGCATGCTAGAAAATGTTTAATACTATGACTAACAAAATGCTTTACAGCAGAATTGTAGCTAATCGCTATGTGATCTACAGTTTCGCACTGATGACGATCGAGCTTCGGAAAAAAAATTAAAAATCTTACCAATATAGCTAGTTATATGTTCATTTATTATTGCTTTTAAAGTTTATCTGGTAAAAATCTTCACCACCTCGCCCCCCTTATCCCCGCTAGCACAGCCTAGTTATAGATGCGTCACAGATAATGACAGATGTTATCATGGTTCCCGATTACTTTTGAAAGTGTGTGTGTGGGGGGGGGGGTGACTAAATTTTCCCAGAAACGTTAAGCTGTTTCGGCAGACAGTATTCAACAAACCACATTTATTTCATAATATCATAATCTAAGTTTGTCTTTATTAAAAGCGAGTAAAAACGAAGTATGTATCAAAAAACTAATATTTTAAAAATCTTTTCAAACTCATCCTCTCTCAGGTTCATTTGATTAGATTGAAAAAATAATGTTACGTTTCGTGACTTCGCACGCCCTGGGTTTTTATGAAATCTTGAACAATGAAATCTATTGTATCATCTGTTAATTGTATGTCAAGAGTAGATAGCTAGGGGTGGCACTTTCACTTTCCTTTGGGAAGGAAAGCTTTTTAATATTCAAGTTTTCTTTAGAAGAAAGCAAATTCGAATACTTTCTTTACCGTTTTTCATATTTTATAGAAGAAAATAATGCTGCTCAATTTCGAAAATACTTTTAAAAATTCAAAAGCAAACTTTAAATTTCCATAGAAAGGAAAGGAAAAATGCCACCCCTATAGATAACTTCAATAATATTTCGACAGTTGTATTCCTTAAGCGATTTCTTAACCAGGTTTTTAACCGTTGTAGAGCACTAAACATTTTTTCGGGTTCATTCGAGCCAACTGTGAATGTTTTAAGACTTTGATACAATCAAAACCATTCTAGACATTGCTCATTACCAAATTCTGCGAGTTTTGATAGTATCGATGGAATCAAAGTAATATTTTCAACAATCTTTAGGAAGGCATAGAAATCATCTTTTAAATATTGTATATTAAGAAATGAGTTCGTTCGTACACTTTTCCATCAACACCCTTGCGTACCTATGTGCTAGGAGATGTGTATTTGTTTATTGACGGATTGCTGATTAACTCTTCAGATGAAACTTTTGTAGGAGAAGAGAAAATGCACAAATTGTGAATCAGTTGCTCTGCTTCAGAATCAAAACGATCATTTCATGCTTTTACAACATTTTGAACAAAACGAATAGATATTTCGGTAGAAACAACAAACAGAATGAATAGATATCTTGACAGAAAAAGTGAATAGAATAAATAAATATTCATGGAGAGGCAGCAAATAGAATAAACAGATATTTTGACAGAGGAAGTAGACAGAATAAACTTTCTGGCAGAAACAGTACATACAATGAATTTATATTTTAGAAGAAATTCTAAACAAATATTCTGACAGAAATGAAAATTTAAATATCGAATTCACGAACAGTAAAGAATCACTGTGGTATGAATAAGTTCTTTTAATAATGAAGTGGATAAATAAAAATTTTTGCTAGAGCTGAAACGTATTAATGGATGGTGTATAGCGATAATGTAGCTGAAAATATTTAAGTTGCCAGAAATAGTGAAAAAAAACTTCGCAGAAACAAAACTTACTTCTTAGATTTTTGTGGTGCGGGGGGGGGGGGGGG
>OENT01001797.1:6907-22462 GCA_900239685.1 Rotaria macrura | reverse complement strand
GTTGGGGCTAGTCTACACAACCACCCTCTCCTAATCGGAATCCCTGTATGCTATCGATATACGGGCAAAAAGCGTATGAAGATGAGATATCAGTATAGTACGTGAACTTTTTTTTCTTTATTATAGTTCTGGAGAGATAGATAAATGATTGTGAGCCATGATTTCCAAAGATAAATCAAAGAAAACAGCTTTCAAGTAGTTAGCAACAATAGAAACATCGTGTTTCACAATTTAATCGCACAGGGGTTGCGCTAATAGTGTTTTTTTCTGTCACAGAAAAATATTTTAATTTCTTCAACAGTTCTTTTTCTCCTTTGTGCGTTGAATTATTTTGTCACTTGCTGCCGATGTCTTCCAATCGAAAAAGAAACCTTAAAGTCATTAAGAAAACGTTTTTTTCTATTTTTATGAATTATTATCAAGCACAACGAATCGCTCCATTGTGTTCGCAAATATCCTTGATCTATTTAGATTCAAGTAAAAATTACTTTAAAATGATGACATTTGATTTATCGTTAGATAGAAGATGTCTTGGGCATCATCCGAATGAGATGTCGAACTTTTGATTTTAACAACACTTGAATCAATCAGATAAAATTTTAATAAATTTAAGGTGTACGTACTACATTGGAAGAACTTCCCAACGAATTATTTTTCTATCTATTCACTTTCATCGGCATTCAAGATTTATACAATGCTTTTTGGGGACTCAATGTACGATTGAATGCTATTTTCACAACCTGCCATAATCGTTGTTTGATTTTCGATAAAAACATCAATCCATCGTTGATGAAATTATATGCTCCGTATGTCAATCGTTTGGTAGTTCAAACGTCGGTCAATTGTTATTTTAGTCAGTTTCCTAATTTACAGACCATAGTCTTATGTAATACTAATCCAAATCATATATCAAGCATTCAATCGAAAACAATACCTAATCTAACTCACCTCTCATTACTATTAGGATCCGAATTTCAACCGCCCCAAGCATTAATCTGTGATATATTCTCCAATAAATTTCCGTATCTTCGTCATGTCAGTTTAGGTTGTATCAATGACTCCACTTGCGACTGTTGGAGTATATCACCTGCTCTTCAGTTTGTATCAATACTATCGTGTAGACCAAGGTCTTTCGTAGCCATTCTTGCTTCATGCCCCAATCTACATCATCTTCAACTTCATGTTTCGTTTAAAGACGATGATTTTGAATTACCGACTACAGTACTGAGTCATTCTCTTTCACAATTAACTTTATGGAGTAATACGAACAAACTAAGTTTCAATGATATTGACAATATTCTTACTTATACGCCTAAGGTCAAACACGTGTATTTACAAACAGTATGTTCAATGGCATTTACTGATCTAGCTCGGGGTCTGATCAATCGGCTATATTATTTATCACATTTCGATTGTTATATTAAAGAATTGTTAAATAGTGCTGATAGAACTGATACTTTGACTATGATACATCAAATTCATCCGTGTTTTAATCGTATTGAATGTAAACAAGATAATCAAAATTTTCGAATTTATTCTACTTAAACAACTTTTGAATAAATAATTCGGAAATAATTGAAATATGTATTCTTCAATGCGAATATGTGAATGTTGATTGATATATTTCTTTCTAGTGGAAGGACACTAACTGGCATGTTCTCTTGCCAAATAAACTTTCTTTATTACTTATCTTGCTTTAATCTCCATTCAGAATCATCTTCAATAGAAACTCAATCTTATTCGATTCGATTGTAACGCCAATGAAAAATTATTATTAATAGATTTTTGTAGATGTCCTAAGTCATGAAAATAATTTTCGTCTCAATCTCAATCTGTATCTATCGGCACATACAATCATTGGCATATATGATCATCTTCATGGTTTCATACTGATAAGACGAGAATCTATTAGTCGATTTCTATCAGTTATTAGAACAGTCGTGTTCTCCAGCCGTATTATTTCGTTTTCACAATAACTTGAGAACAGTTCAGCAAAAGCTATTGAAAGAGTTAACATATAAAGATACCAGTAACTATAGATAAACAGTAAGTATCAATGGATGAAATTCTTGATGCTTTCCTCTATGAAGATACGAGAATGAGTAAAGATCAGAAGTCCTATTCTACAAAACTATCTTATTGACTTATTCAGATTTGATTCCTATTACGACAGTTAGGATTACATCGGAGTAGGTGGGTTTTTTTTAACTGACCAATGAAAGCTCCTTCTAACAATGGTAATAGCTTTTGAAATGCAATAAAATTTCCTGTGAATCAAAATTTTAGAAAAAGAAGACACACATTCAAACTTCATAGGAGTATTCATGAAAATATTGAACTCAATCGTTTGATTGACGTGTCAGGAAAAGGCATTGTCCGAGTGAATTTGCGGGTTCCTTCGGCTCATTTTGCAGAAATGCAGATTATTACCTATTGAGGATCGGATGTATCAACTAAGGGAATCGTTACGAATGATGAAAGTGTGTGGGTGCTGTAATCAAAGTCTGCAAGATGTACTTGAACTTACATTAAAGACTTTCGAAATCAAACTACTTAATAAGTGTGAGCTCGTTGTAGTTCATTATATAAAGAATTGATATATTTGAAAATTTTCTGAGCATTAAAAACCAAACATGTACAGTAGATGGACAAATAATGATGAAAATCACTATTGTTCTCTGCTAAGATGGATGTGTAGATCAAAGGAAGAAAGAAGATAATAACCTGCCAATGTGTGTGCAAACAAAGAATTGATTGGTTAACACGTGTGATATTTTAGATGATAGTTTTTATTTTGAAAATTTTCGTATAAGAAACAGATAAAGTGAAGTTTCGTTTTCTTTTTTAAACGACAGAAAAAAGTTGGTGGAAATGATTTCCTAAATTTTTATCGATTTATTTATAAATGATGTCATCATCAAGAAAATTTACCTCGAAATCAAAGCAAAGGCATGCTAGTATGAATGCTTGACTCTGAATAGAACTAAAAATCTTTCCAGTATCGTGGCAATTAAAATCGAAACACATAGTTTCTTCTTGAAATACAACCTGTTCAAGAGAACGTGGGCATCGATAAAATCTGATCATTCTTTTTTTTTCGTATTAAGATCTACATGAGAGAGAATCTCATTATGCTGTAAACTTCAGGACATTGTGTAAAGCTCTTATGAAACAAATTTTCAAAGAAGACTTTGTTTGATGTGATTTTTTTATAAGAAAACATATTGCGATTGATGTTTTCCATTTTTCTTTTATCCATTATTGACCGAAATCGTTATTGAATAGTCTCTAAAAGAAAGAAATTTGCCAATCATAGATTTAATTAATAAGTACATACTTAGTTTTCTTAGATAGAGAGAACAATATTTCTTGCAAAGCACACAAACTAGCAGTAATCCATCATAAACAATGATGCCTGTCGATATGAATTCTTGTGCTGCGCGAGTCACGACGTTTTATGTCGTAATTTAAATTCTATTTTAAAAATAAAATTTTTTTTAAATACTTTAATATCTTTTGTAAATTAAGAAAAGTTCACCACGTAAAATCAATGAAATTTAATTGTCTTTCATTTGAAAGAATATATCATCGAGTTCTGTAAAAAACTAGGATAATGCTCAATTGATTTTGAAAAGCTCATGTAGATCGAACATTTTTTTCCATCGTGTTCTATCTGGATAACAAATTTTTATATGCAAGATGTTTCTTATTAATCCTAATCATAGATTGCTGTTGTTTAATCAATTGGCAATGAGTTGTAAAAGTTAATCGGCTAAACAGATCAGAAGAAAATCATCGTGAGAACATAAAAATTTGACAGTTGAACACGTAACACTAAAAAGATTAAAAGCATGCAATTTCAACTTAGCTTTTATTGAAAACCTATTAATTTAAACTTATCTTTGAACAGATTCTTGTATGTGGTGTGACGATGGAAATTAAGTATAGACAAATCAGTAAATTTTATTAATTTTTGTGACTCTATTGATACTACCAAACACAATTTTGTTTCTAATATGAAGTTTCATAGATTTTCCATCAAGTAAACCTAGTTGTGATTGATCAACCGTCGACATTTGAATTGTTACAGCAATAGAAGGTAAGTCAACATCACGAAATTAAACAACATAAGCATGTATTGGATTTGTAACTTTGTTCGTTGATCACAAGTGATACCGAAAAATTCGAGGAACAATGCGAACTATACTTCTATTCGAGTGATTTTTTCATCCATTTCGTTTCTATATTTTCATTTTCATATTTTGTCCCTCATCAAAAAACAACAGCTCAATGCATTAACTCGTACATAATTTCATATCATTTACATAAATCTAAATATATATTCGACGTACAGCATGAAGACAACTTTTAAAGAATACTCTAGTGTTGGAAAATCCCAAAATACGTTTATCTATGCCTATACAATAACTGTTATTTACCATAAATTTTATTATAAAACATATTCAAATAGCAATTCTCTCTGTAGAGAACTAGCAGAAGCATGGCGCATTATGAATTTGTTAGTTAGACATGAAGACCTCCAATTCAAGTCTAACCATGCCAACTATTCTTGAGCTCTAGGGCACTCATACACATCTGACGCTAGTCGACGATCATAGCATTGTTTTTTTCCAGATTCTTGGTTTTCTTGATAATCAGTCGAGACTAGTTTATTATGACATTCAGACAAGAATCTTTTTTCTTTGTCAATAAAATAATCTTGTGTAATTTTACGGATTAAAAGAATCTGGACGCTATGAATCCAAGAACGTCAATTAGAGTTTGTTGAAAGAAAATAGTCATCAAATAAATTAAAAGTATTAGAAATTAAAAGTCGCTGTAACGAGAAAAACACGACGAGGCAACTATGTTTATCATGTGTCTGAAGTTGTACCCGTTTTTAAAATCTTATATGTTAAGAAGGAAAATATTTATTGAAGAAAGACAAAAATACGATACAATATTGAAACAAGCAATATTGATAGTCATAACTATATAGATCAGAGCCGTATGTTAATTATTGATACGAGTGTAGTAAAACGATGTCGAACAACACTAACGCTTGAATTTAAGTAGTTCAAAGTCATTTCGTTGTACTGAGATCCTCTGAATCGTTGATGGTTGACGACCTTAAGAATAAAATTGAGAAATAACTGAATATTTTCAATGCTATCAACTACAATCGAACTGATACATGATGATTCCTAATATCTATTTGAAATCAAAAGAAAGGTGGATAGTTTTTGATCGCTATTGGATAGAAATCTATGTTGTTTGTCATTAGAAAAAAGAAGTGCAACTATATCAGAATCTTCAACGTGAGAACTTTGTATTAATTTTTTCTAAGGTTCTTCTTTCTAAAAGAAAACACGATGCAGTATCAGAGTTTTAGAATTTTAATGTTCAATTATACATCAGAATCGTAAAATAAAGTTCAATTATACAGATATAGATTTGGAGATGGAATTGTTAGTTGATCATCAATTATTAACATTTTAATACACATTTTCGGTTGATTTTTTAGCGAAAAACTCACCTTCTCAATAAAATACAATCCCTCTATTTTTTAAAACTCATCTGATGGCCCTAAGAGAAATTTAGTATGAATAGCTCGATGAAGTTATCCTTTCCTCTTTCAAATGATGAATATCAGACGTCTCGATCCAGTTTTCATCTAAAATGATTCCAAACATTCTCAGCTTTCTTTTAATTTCAAATAGATATTAAAATTATTAATATATAGAATCCATGTTCAATAAATTATATATTTATATTTAAATATAGATCGATTGGCACACCCTACATCAGGGTTGCCGGTTTGAAGTGAGCAGGGTTCAGCGGTGGCCAAGATTAAGAGTCGCCAAAATTATTATGCAACAGATCCGCTAATCTTTCTCTTGCAACCAATATATAACAATATCTCTGTGATCTCTTCTTTCTCTGATTAAACTTTCAAGAGAATTCGTTTTTAATTTGAAGAAATCTCTCAACATGTATGTCATCGAAAGGGATCACTCTGCTTCCCAGGCAGGCAAACATTTGGAAAACCGCGTTTAAACAATCAAACGGGAACGCTGTTTGTGAGTCACTAATGCTTATTAGCAAAACGCAAGAAACGCGGTTTTTACGCAGAATTTTCACTTTCGGAGCGTGAAAACGGATAAAATCTCTGATTCCGGTGGTTTAAACGCATTGGCTTTTAAGTTGTCGAATAATTGTGCGTTTTAACATTCAATTCTAGAGCTTTTATCCTTTTCCACACTCCGAAAGTGAAAACTCTGCGTATAAAACGCATATCTTGCGTTTTGCTAATAAGCGTTAGTAACTCACAATGGATGTTCCCGATTGCAGGTTTAAACGCGTTTTTCCAAATGCTTGTCTGCCTTGGTTTGAGAGGAAACATTGACTAAATTAGGACGTTTATTTAAATATAGTTCTGGTCACATAATTGCTATTCTTCTCGAAGCAACAATTTTTGCTCCGTTTGCTGTTGCCGCTGAAAACGATTTCATTATTGACTACTGCTTGAATATGAAGCTCTTCAAAAGGTAGACAGCAATAAAAGCCCTACAGCAACGGAAAAACTAAAAGTATTTCTAGGGAAAGCATGTTCCCGCAATTACTTCTTCGCGAAGCGAAATTTGTTGACATCTATAAACAAATTTTTGTAGGCCCCCACACCCTTGTTTGAAGTCTGACTAGTGCTCAACGTCAGATTTGAATTTAGACTATTTCAAATACATACTTTGATTCAAGTTTTTCCATATATTCATCAAACGTTGACGAAAGATAGAGAAAAATATTGGACTTGCCCATGTATTGACAAGAAATGATTTAGCAAAGTTTAAGTAATATAAAACTAACGAAAGTTTATCAAAAAATGACTCAACAGTCATCCTATAGATATTTTTCGATTGGTCGCTTGAAAGTATACTGTATGCTAAGAAGATAGTACGAAATGAAGTCATAATCATGCCTATACCAACTTGAAACAACAATATTGTAATTAATTGATAATCAATCGTGTAAAGGTTTTTTCGTCGACCTATTCGATTTCCTGCTCTATATCGTGATGTACGAACATGAAAAAGAGTCATAACACTAGTAACACACATTACTGTATAGAATAAGATTGTATTACAGATAAGAATAAATACACTAATAAATACTTTATAAACGCCAGCTTGAGGCATACACGTATATATATTTCTATTGACATTTACTAATTGAAGATCATAATAGAAGATTATGTGACAAAAATAAATCAACCAGAAAATAATACTCAAAACGGAAGTATAACGAGCTATTGAAATATTGCTTAATTTACGCCATTTTCGTTTTTTCGACGTTGCTAAACATCGGTCGATTGATGCAAGTATTATGAAAAAAGTAGCCAATGCTGGTGTAGCAACAGCTAAATATGTACGCCATTTACAAAACGTAATTGATTCTAATGGCAATAAATATGGATAATGATCAGTCATTAGACGCGTTAAAGCGCCGAAAATTAGATAAATCAAATCGAATATTGTTGAACATAAAAAATATAGTGCACATGCATTATTACGTAATTCTCTTGATGTGTACGTAAGAAGATTGCAAAAACTACCTATGGTTCCAAAAATAATAGTAAAATATGGTACATATAATGTTATATTGTAGGTCCATCGATTGAGGCGATCAATAGATTCGTCGCTCATACTTTATCAAGAGACTTTGAAATAGGATTAAGTTAAGATAATGGATTTAGAATGAATTTGTTATTATCCAAAAACAAAACCATTGATAAGTAATCAAAATTCTAAAACATTATAAAGTCCTTTCTTAAATGAATATTGATGTATGTGTAATATTTCAAACGTTGAGCTTCTTTCTCCTTACGAATATACGATACAGATCGCTGAGTGAGTATTAGTATTGATCTGTCGTATTAAATGAACTATCTCACCATTTTATCTATATTTAGCTTACAGAAAAAAGGATGAATGAGTATTCTCCTCTGATATAGATAGGATAAATCCGTCTAGTTTTGATTATTAAAATAGCAGTTATATCACATTTCACACTTGAATCCCGCCGTGATTACAATACGAATCTATTTTTGATTACGGTATCTATAGTACAGAGACCGAAACGGGGCGGGGAGCAATTTTTCGTGAGGGGGCGGGGCGGGGCCGGAAAAAATAGAATCCCCGACATTTTCCCCGTTCTTCAATTTCACTATAAAGACGTTCTTATTTTTAAATACATATAATTATCAAAACAAAAGATTTTTGTTTTCACTTGTGATCAGCATTTGATTGCATGTAAGTGTGAAGATTTCTGCGAAACGTTCGTTGTATCTATTGAATTCGGTGTTCAACATTGAGAAAGAGAACACTCTGGGATCCGTTCTGCATCCGAAATTCAAAACATTATTGTCAGCAGCGACAGCTCAGAACTAAGAGTGTTATCGAACGTGTCATGCATTGTTGCCGAAAGGAAACTATGCATCCGCATTCGATGGTCACAATGAACTACCAAGAAAAAAGCAAAATTTTTCTACAACAATCGAAGGATGATGATGTAATAAAAGCAAAATGTAAAAACAGAACGGCAGCAAAGGTTGAACTCGATATTTATATCGATTGTAAGGCGGATGAACATAAAAATTATGCGAATACATTATTATTTTAGAAAGAATACCAGGATATGTTTCCAAACCTCTCGAAGTTAGCACATCGAATATATTTTGTCCTCTGCAGTTCAGCTGCTGTTGAAAGAGAGTTTTTGACAGCACATCTAATCGTCAATCAAAGTATATATAATCTACACCCAACCACTGTTAACAATATATTATTTCTTCGCTCAACAGAGAACGGCAAAAAGATTGATTGATCTCGAGAAACATGTTTTTGTGCTCATATCAATTTTGGCCAAGGGAGAAACAGCTGACTTTTTATTTCTATGATTGTTTTTTATATGAATCAATTGATTTGAATCAGACAAATCAACAAAAAATCAGAAAAAAAACAGCAATATCAAAAGAAAGATCACAGAAATCAAGAAAATGGGATTTAAACTGTCTCCCCATAGATTGATATTTCGAACAACAAGGATACCGAATTTTATCATTTCAATCGAGTCGCTAATTTTTTTAATTTGAAATTGATTTAAAATTAAAATAATCAGCTATTTCCCCCTCGACTTAACCTCTACTCGTGAGCCTACTTTTTGTTCTAATATCTGTAATTTTATGTACCATCATGTGAAACTTGTTGTACTCTAAGATACTTGTGAGTATTCTTGCAATATACTGTGAGATAAATTATAAAAATAAAAGTCAAAAACGACCTTAAATATTTTAATGATACAACTAAAATCAGTCAAGAGAATATCAGAGCGGGGAGTGACGGGGAAACCCGGGGCGGGGCGGGGCGGGGAGTGAAAAACGTCCCCCGTTTCGGCCTCTGCTATAGTATTCTTTTCAAGTCAGCTATTACAAATAAATGACATGAATGAATATTGTTCTATTTAGTCATTTGTCATAAGTCAATACTCAAAACTAAATTGAACTAGGAAGGGATAAGAGAGTTCATCGATCTAAAATGTGTGATAATATAATAGATGACTTATGTGGAACTACAGAGATCAATCATGAACGTGAACCGTTTGTATCTTATCAAATATTTGATAATCTTTAGAGTATCTATTTAAAGATATATTAACCCTTTACGACCGAAGGGAGTTTTTTGGATAACAGAATGATGACAATCATGAACCTAGACCTGATGAATCCTCTGCATACTCATAATATCGTCAAAAACAACTTCTCTGCTCTTCTTTCATAACTGCACGGTGTTCATTATCAGAAATACAGCATCTCAAAAAAAAAACCACGTGCATGCAAAGAATTTCTGACTTAAAATTTTGCCCATCAACAGTTTTCATTACCTTTAACATACCCTGAAATTTTCAGTGAAAATAAATGCTTTGTTGCTGAGATAACGCATTCAAAACACATTAGCAAAAACTTTGTAAAATTCAATCTTTCTCTAACATGTTCTATCTTCCCAAGTAAAAAAGCGATGTCACCGAAAATTTCACAGCAGTGTAGACAGTATATCAGCTATTTATGAGTAAATTTTCAGGTCAATATTCCTTTCTTTTGATCTTTTTATTACAATAATTATACTATGGTAGGAAGATTTTCTTTAGAATAGTGTTCTGCAGTAGTAGAATGGAATAAAATTCACGGAATGATTTCATCGCATGTCTTGTGACTATATCTAAGCATATCTGTTTAAAAAAAGAAAGTTAGATGCTCTATTTTTTTCAATGAAAAAAACTTTAGTATAGAAAAATGACTTTAAAATTCACTAGTCTTGATCGATCTTCGGTTTCATATAAAATTCAACTGAAAATTATTTTCTTATCTCTGTGCTATGGTCTTTAGGGTCATGTCAATTCAGAATATCTTTTGTTTTTTCATATAATCTCTTAAATTAGATTTTATGATAATTATACTAATGTTCCTTGGAAGGAACATTCGGCTTTAAAGGGTTAATGAAATTCATAGGTATAGTATGATATTACACTCATCGCATATTCGAAACTGAGGAACAAGATCAACACGCATTAACGTAGATGAATTGAGGATTTACTGTTAGATACGAAACTCAGACTGATTGACATATGAATGTCTACTAAGGATTCTTATTAATAAACTATGATAATGTCATATATATATTTATTCATCTTCCATTTGAATGGATGAAATATATATCATGGATCTATTCATGTCAACGACTAGCTTCAAGGAAATAAATCTCATCGCTTATCAAACTCGCATTCAATTCACATTATCTTGATGAACTTTACTGACATTGACTTTTATATGGTTGAGATTCAGAGATCTCGATTGAGTTGTACCGTATGATATTACACAAGTTCAATTTAGGATCTAAATTTTATTTGCGACCATTCTACACATTATATCTCAATTTCCTATATTCAAGAAGGACATTAAACTATTAAAATATATCGATGAATAAGATTCATTGTTTCTTTAGTAAATATAGTTTGAATACTACAAAAAACAAAATGAACACTATAAGACAAAAAGATAAGTATACGACATTAACATCATAGAATCGAATCATGATTGTATAAGATACTTAACTCACGCTGATTATAGAATTTCAGTAAGTCGGGGGTACATATTAAATACAATTGATCTAGTACATTCTACTTCGACATTCGCTTGTAAGTCTTACAGTAATTGTTGCAAAAACGATTTTATCATCTTTTTCTATTGTATTAGAAGGTCATTGTTATTACCGTTTAATTTCCTTGCTACTCTTCGGCAATAATTTTGAATATTACATTTACTATAAAATACATCCATTCACTAAAATTTAATTCAATGTAGAAATTTTTTCGAAAACATTAGCTTTCTTCTTCAGTATTTTTTGTTGGTAAGACAAGACAAAAAATGACGTGTGGCACGATAGTAAATATATAGTTATTCTTTTGCTGTCTCAACTTCTTGACATGGAAAACGAACTATAACCTATTTCTTCTTGTTCCTTCTTTTGATGCCTGTATGTGGAGAAAATAAGAGAAAAATATACATACTACTATCGTGCACTCATTACATGTTCTTCTGCTTTAAAAACTGAATATACTGAAGAAGAAAGTTCATGCTTTCGAAACATGTGTAAATTGAATTCAATTCCTTTAAAATATATGTACTATGCATGAGAACTAAAATAAATAATAATCACATTCGAAATTCCGGTGGAAGAATAACAAGGAAACTCAACAGAGAGTACTTTTAATGATAACTTTGAAATGCTATTTTACATGTCAATAGGAAGTACTTTGAAACTAATGAAAAAACTTAAATAATTTTTCAGAGTTCATTTTACTTCCATGATTTCATTAAGATATGATTTACGTACGTTTTCACGTTCTGCTGCTTCTAGCTAGAATTAGAAATAAAAACAAGAAAGTATGCTGGATAATGAAACAGTAATATTTTCTACAAAACTCAGTGACCAATCATGAAAATGATAAATCTCATTTCGTACTTAATTTATTCGTTTAGCATACAAGAATGTGTCATGGTCAAACCGTTTATATCAATCATATCGTAGAAATGATCGTATTTTTTAATGTCCACTTATTATGTATCTCGTGTGGCATACACTGCTTGAAAGAAGAAAAATAAAGAATTTTGCATTCAATGAATTTTCATCTATGAATTTAGCTTCAAGTTGAGTACAATATTTGTCAAAATCTTAGAGAATTCCTTATAAGCTAATTAGCACTAGAGGGTACACTGCATGAGTAAGTGGTGTTTTCTCTTATCTTTAATAGTACATATATACATACGCATAATAAATGCATTTTGGTCTTATTTCTAATATTCTCTCGGATAAAACGAATTCGACAACATTTCAAGTTCTTTTATTTAGTTTCTACTCTTCCTGTATTGCTTATGAATAATTTTCTTGGTTCAAACATTTTAGTAATCATCGAATTACCTTCTTCAGTGGAAATTTAACAACAGTAGCAGAACAAACTCTACGACTTGTCCGTTTTTATTTCTTTTGCTTTTCTCATAACTTTTCAATAGTCTACCAGAAAAGTGCAGGCAACATCTTATTTTTTACACTAAAATATTCTCTTTAAAGTCTACGGTTCATTTTTTGCGTCTAAAAATTTCTTTTGCCTAACTTATGAAGACTAAAACAAATATAAAAAACTTTAAAAACAACATGAAGTACACCTTGTATTTTACATAAATCAGGCAAAAGAATGTTTTAGACACAAAAAATGGAACGTACACTTCGCAGAGAACATTTTAGTGAACAAAATAAGATGTTGCCAGCATTTATTGGTCCACTGTTCAAAAGTTACGAGAAAAGAAAAAAGATATAAAAGACGTAACGCATTGACACTCGAGTAGCAGAATTAGCTGGACAAACCTTATAGATAGATCTTTATCTTTTCTTTCTAATACTACCATGGACAAAGAAAAACGACAAATAATTGCTTTTCCTCATCCAGTTTACCGTCTTATCTTCTTAGTAATACTATAAAGAAAAGGAAAAAGCTGTTAGCACAGTCTCCGCGGGATTAAAATGGGAAACACGATGTTACTCTTAATTACTTGAACGCTGTTTCTTTTGATTTATCTTCGTAAATAGTAGTTCACAAGCATTTATCTATCCATCTATAACTATAATAAATAAGAAAAATTTCATATATTATACTAATATCTCATTTACATACGGTTTTTGATCGTACATCAATAACGTCTGTCAGTGTCTGGAATGTCGTTCGGGACCGTATATCATGGTCTGTGATGGTCCCCTGGACGTCTACTGTGGTCTGTGAGAGGGAGACGTTGGACGCAGACTGTAAATTATCTATTCTACAAACTTTAACACTCGTTTTAGATCGTGTGTAAAAATAACATTTATCTGTACTTCGTCATGCTATTCTTGCTCGATTCACACTGAAGAAGATAATTCAATAATTATCGAAATGTCTAAATAAAAAAAAATTGTTTATAAACAATAAAGGAAGAATAAAAACTAATTCAAAAAAATATAAACTCTTATTCCCACGGGAAAAAAACTTAGAAAAGACAAATAAATTCGAATGATACTGCATGCTAATGGAAATTATTTTTAGAATAGATTCAATGACCGTTAAGATGGAACTTAAAACAACTTTGAGATTCAATGCACCACCCCGATCTTATAGTAATAATATAAAACAAGTATTTTCCTCGAAAAAAAGTTGATATGAAATAATAATGATTGATTTGGTCTTCTACTTTTCAATCTTACTCATGTCACTGATGAACTGATGAAAAAGATGATAATTGGCAATAATACATATTGAATTCATGATGAACTAACAGCTACGACAGTTTCTGTTCTCTTAAAACGTAATAGAACGAATGAATCATGCTTACCTTGGAATGAGATAAATCACACAACGCTGGATTCATCATCGGCTGAATGATGAACATAATTATCTATGAATTTTCAGTGACAATTCAGCAGTATTTCGTAATAGATGAAGATGACTGCATCATGCGAATACAGAGTACGCAGAGTAGATTTAGTATGAACACACTGACTGAGAATTACCTTATATAAACTGTGTCTGTAAAGATCACTAGCTACCAATTGTTTCTTTTTAGTACGATAGTTTAAAAAAACATATTATTTACAATCTTCTTTCTATCATATAGTTGTGATTTTACTTCTAATTTTGATAGAGGCAAGACTATACGGATTAAAGCAATTGCCGTCAAAAACGTTTTTGAAATCTTTAAAAAAATGCGGACAACCAACAGAAACATCAGATGAAAAACGTGTTGAATTATTTTGATGATCTAATAGGACGACATACTCATGAAAAGTTATTCACTGTTTAATAGAAGAGAAGCAACAAATATGCGTAATGTCACTTCTGTCATATGTGTCACACCTAAGAGTAATTAATGTTCAGCTGAAAAATTAAATCGAATATAGTTTAAATATATAATTCGGCAAAAACCCGTAACGCTTCACCCCTTGTACGAGAAGTTCGAAATCATAACTCAACAGAACCAGTTATTACCATTCTGTAGAGCGTAGTCAACGATGTTGGAAAACATTTTTTTTCAGTCATAAGTGTTTCAAATGGCATTGCGCATGTGCAGACAACAATGCCACCACTCAATGATGAAAAACAAAACTCATTTTGTAGTGCTTAATCAGACAAATCTTTCGTTGAAACTCATTGGTATATAGGACATTGATAATTACTAATTGCGTGTATGCTATTGTGTGCAAATTTTTGCAAAAGAATTGATTGCCTATATTTTGTACTTTTGGACAGAGTTGAAGGAAAAGCTGCAGTTACCATAGCGGCATCACATAACACAAAATGAGTATTGTTGCTTTCTACGTTGTTATTAAATAAGATTTTTGCGATAAGATGTATATGTCTAAAATTAACGTTTAAAGAGATATCTGATGCATATGCTCGCTCAAAAACTACTCGCGTTTACAATGTTTTTCTGTAATACGATGACGATTTTTACCATATTCACCATTCTACGTACTTATTAACGAAAAATTTACACTATTGTTGGTTTATTCAAAGTTAACTATAATCTACGAGTCATGAAGTTTTATATTAAGTTCGTGTGAAATTAATTTCAATAGACCGGATTTGATTCGTCTACATTCAAAAAAACGACAAAAATAACAATGAATTTAAGGTTCACGAAAATCAAAGCTTCCATAACCTTTTCTTATTGACTTATGTGCATACCATTCTACAGAACGCCTTCAGATGATCAAGAATACATAGTTTTTAATTCTCATAGTGTATGTTTTTACCTAAAAAATGCGAAAAACTTTCAAAACTAATAAATTTTTGTTTTCAACAATGTTTTTAATAAAAATAACTCATTTGTACATAATACAGTTTTGATCGTTTGAAAATATCTTTTAATTACTTAACATCGCAGACTGCATATTGTAAAGTGTATTTAAAAATTCTAGT
>OENT01001796.1:6752-29440 GCA_900239685.1 Rotaria macrura | reverse complement strand
GGGACAATACAAGGACGATAAGATAAGTGGAAAAGGCACTCTTTATTATGCCAATGGTACAGTTAAAAAAGGTCGATGGGCAAACAATACTTTTATTGAATGAACTCATCTCTTTTCACGTGTCACAGAAGACCTATGCGATACCAGAACTTTATAATCAGTTGTGTGGTTCATATGAAATAATGAATAAAATGAATAATAAAGTTCTGAATTCCACTGTTTCTGGAAAAAAGGGAGGAAGGCTGCCATCTGAACTTAAATTGTTTTCGACAGACTTACGAATAATTAAATTGACAAAACACGATGCAAACCGCTAAAAAGAGGTTTGAGTGGATGGTCTGGCAACAAAATATAGAATATCATGTAATAATGCGTTAATTGAATAGACTGAAAATGTAGAACGGATGTTTAAAGAGATTTGTTGACTGAAACCCAACGTCACAATCCACACCATGGGGGGAGGTTATATTCGGTTCATTCGTTTAGAAATCATCAATCTGTAGGATCTTGACTCGGTCCCTGATAATTCACGTTTCCAGACATTAACGCGGTCATATAGGATGCACTAGCTAGGATTTCTTCAAGCTCGTGGCAAGTTTCGTTTTTTTTTAAATCATGAGCACGAACTCGAGCCTAACAGATAGAGTGGGGAGGTATGTCTCAAAATCTTTGTCAACTGTTAGGCAAGGCTTGATCTACGACCTGCTAAAAGGATCCGGTCCACTACTGCAGCTGTAACTCAAGGAAATTTTAACTAGAAACTAAAAGGAGAGCTTATCCCCCAAGCAGACAAACATTTGGAAAAACGCGTTTAAACGCTCAATCGGGAACGCCGATTGGGAGTCACTAACGCTCATCAACGAAACGCAAGAAACGCGTTTTTTGTGCAGAATATTCACTTTCGGAGCGTGAAAACGGATAAAAACTCTAGCGATGAGTGTTAAAACGCACAATTATTCGACAACTTAAAAGTCAATGCGTTTAAACCATCAGTGTTAGAGCTTTTATCCGTTTTCACGCGCCGAAATTGAAAATTCTGCACAAAAAACGCGTTTCTTGCGTTTCGTTGATGAGCGTTAGTGACTCCCAATCGGCGTTCCCGATTGAGCGTTTAAACGCGTTTTTCCAAATGTTTGTCTGTCTGGGCAGTGACTATTAGTTAGCGTCAGGTGAATCTGTATTCATGATATGAATAAGGGTGTAGTGGTGGGGGTCAGCGGTCTAGTAAAAAATGTCTCCTCTACCCATCAAAACGTACACACACTTTCAAATAGTTGTATGCGAAGGAAGAAAAAATTCTTAAACTTTCAAGATTCGAGATTGGAATTTTAAGTCGATTAGCGCTATACGTCCTCTTTCCATTATGACATGTTAATTTCAATGAGAGATGAATATTAGCAACCGAATTTAATCTGATATTGAAATTGCCACGGGTAAGGTTTTTGTATCACTCGATTTAGTATAACCATAGTCAAATAAATGGAAATACGTTGTGGATAACATAATTTTCTATCTCATTGAGATATTTCAATAATTGAAATGAATCCATTTGTACTTGAGTTTTTACCTCGGTTTTCTTCTTAATAATTAGTTATAAACGTCCATTATATCAACAATGTGCTTGATGTTAAATTTAACAAATCTAGAGATGGTTGTTACAGTTGTAGGATGATGTCATTGCTCATAGAGTTTCTCTCATAAACCAATTGAATACTCCTCGATATTCCTTTTATGGAATATATTTTAATGATTGTTCATTTTCGAACAATCTTTGGTAATAGATGGAATCTAATTTTTTTAAAACAATGATTTCGTTATTGTTTAACCATATGCATACAAAAAAGCACAATTAGAAATTCAAAATTAGGATGTTTGACTTTAGCAAACTACTTAACTGCAAGCATAAGAATAACATTTCTCTGTTTATTATTCCATCACAAATCTTTCAATTATGAAAGAAGTATTTTGCAAAAAGTCGACCTTTTTTATAAAACTTGACTAACGGTATTAGTGATCTATCGCATATTGAACATACAGTATTAAATGGTAGAAACAATATTTCAGCAGCAATGATACGAACTGAAAGCAAAAACCGTAGTCTTTCATGATCAACAAAAGAATGTAAACTTTCATCATATTTAGCAACTAAAAGAAGTCAATAGAACTTTTCTTCTTTTAAAATTTGGACAGGAGAATCTTTTCATCTAAACCTTATCTGTGCATATTATTCTCTTTTTTATGCTTAACAAGCCTTATTTTATATGAGAAACTTGTATTCAGTGAGTTTCTTTCTAAATATTGCATCTATGTTCCGTATATTTACGAAAGAGTTTTATGCATACCAAGATAGACTTATTTGCTGTCCATCGTAATACAGCGGTGGATTGCACACGCTTTCTTAACTGTCTTTTGCACCGACAAAAACGAAGAATGAAAACAATATGCGACTAGTTCACGTCTTTCATTCTACCTGCAGTACTGAGATATCACTATGTTTATAACAATATCTTAGTAAGAAAGTATATCCGGATACTTTTTGAAATAAAATAAATTTCATACTTGAGCAGTTCGATAATAGGTTTAATCTTTTAAGATGAGTTAATTTTTTCATTCTTTAGGTTGTAACTGAATACTAAAATCAATGGGAAGTTGAATCTATAGCAATATAAATCAATTTTGTATTATTTTAGGATCAACTCAAAATCAAACCAAGACGATGGGCTTTTCATACGAATAGAAGAGGTAGTACTTGCTGCTATTCTACTCCCGACAAATATGGGTAAATATAAATCATATAGAACTTTGTGGTTAAGGGTACAAATATGGGTTATGGGATGTTAGATTTACAAGTAACGTTCATCGACATCGAAAGTCGATTCACTGGGCCCTAGACTGATAGGGGTTATGACTAGAAATGCAATGACTGGAGAGAAAATTATTTGTTTGTGTCAGAATCTGATTCTGAAATTTCAAAGAAACGAGTGGATAAGTTCATTGGAGACACGCAGCTTCTCGAATAAGTGAAAACGAGGCAAAAACATTGCGAAAATGAAAAATTTCCAACGAAAATCAATGAGAAACACATAAAGTCAAAGCGAAAGACGAAGAGAACCAGCAGCCAAACTGTGGCTTCGGAATGGGGGCGGGGGGTCTCAAGAACTCTATCCGATCAGAAACGTGTTTCAAAAATCATGTCAGGGTGCTCGAAGGTTTTCAAAGGTCTGTAAGCGGCAGGTTAGGCCTCACGTAGCTACTAACTCGCAAGATTCAGATATTTTGGGATAGCAGCCTCAAAATACGATGGGGTATATCCTGAATCGGCTCCGTCACTGGGAGGGAGTTATTCAGCGTTTCCATCCCATGAATTCAGCCATCGTAGGCTCCATAAAAATTTTCATTTATGCCAAAGAAATGGCCATTTGTGCCACAGAAGTGGTCATTTAGCCCATAAAAATGGTCATTTCTTCCATAAAAATGGTCGTTTGTGCCATAGAAATGGACATTTGTTCCATAGAAATGGTCATTTGTGCCATAAAAATGGTCAGTTGGGCCAAAGAAATGGTTATTTATGCCACGCAAATGGTGGTTTGTGCCATAGAAATGGTCATTTGGCCCATAAAAATGGTCAGCTGTGCCATAAAATTGGTCATTTGGGCCACAGTAGTGCTTCTTTCATTTGCTGTTACAGACAGACAGAAAGACAGACACAGGTGAATTCCCGTTTCCAGACCCTAGCCTTTCAGTCTAGGGAATAAATCATAGGTTACATTCAGAATTAATGAACGGGCATAGAATAAATCAGCAGTACTAGACTAAGTGAGTTAGATGGAATACGTTCTAGCAGGGCAAAACCATTCTTGAAAGAAGAAGAAAAAATTTTCAGATAGAACCAGATCTGCTAAAATTTTAAAAGTTTCATGAAATTTTACCCAAATTTAGAACCCAAAAAAGGTTGATTATGACATCTTTTTTCAGAAATTAGCACACCACGTGTGTTTCATTCATTAGATACCGAATATCAAAACTGATACAATTGGTTTCATTCACTAGTAGAAAGATGGATTGGACGCTTTGTGTTCTTTTGAATCTCGTAAGATCGAATGAATCTAAAAGTGGTTGTATTTAAAACACGTGAAACATGAGCATCAGTGTAGCAAAAATGGAATTCGATGGCTAACACCAAAACCGCACGCCTAAACAGTTATGAAGTAAATTTTTTTTAAATTAACGTTTCTAATTGGCTTCTGTAATTAATGACCTACAAGCGTTTTTTGAAACTTCAGATAGGCAATATCTTTTCTCAGGTTTCAAAGGTAAGAACTTATGAAAGCTGAACATTCTGCTATTTCAACACATTAATATGCTTTCACAATCAAAATCTATCAGTCATATTAACTGTTAGCTACATCCGTTAAGGCTCCTTAAGTTCTCCCTAATTCACTTTGTTTTTGTACGATAACAGCTATATAGAGAAACAATTAGAAAGACATTCAGTCACAACTGTAATTGATGTTCCTTGGTCGAAATACTTTCGTTGAGATTCGAGTAAACGCTCAAAACGAAAACTCGTATTGATATGATTCTTGAGAGACAATCATATTGCAGTGAAAGAATGAGCCCAAATATCTGAGCTAGGGACTATCGTATCTCACAGTACATCAACAACCATCAATTGCAGTATTTCCCTTCTCAGAAATCTGAAGATATTTCATTCAATAGATTTATTGAAAGCAAAGAGTCAGAGGACTTTGTGTTAATCGGATTTAAAAGGTTGAAGTCTTTTCATCAGAGAGAAACACTGTTGTTGTATGTTAGTAAGAAGATTTTTGGACTGCAGTATCTTCAATAATGAGCTTGTTTTGTTTTGGCTGACATAATAGCTCTGGTTATTTCAGCACCTGCTGCAGGTATATCAGTAATTTTGAAAGTTAAATGTTGATAACCTGAACCAACTCCCACTTAGAGATATTTCGGATGATCACCACAACATTGCTGGCATAGAAAAAAGGGCCAAGTACATGTTATACAGGTTACGAACAACATCCAACACCATGCAGTTTCCTTTCCCGCTTCGCGCAACACATCGATATCTGACAAAAAGATAGTGGTATCAACGCCAGCCTTGCTGCAGCAGTAGCAATTACATGGTTCCTTGCGCATGACCAGGCGACTATTGGTTAATGCAATGCTCGTTTTTGGACCGCAGCAACTAGAGCAGCCTTCTCGGCATTCTTAGATGCGATGAACGTTTTCATCGCTCTGTACAACGAAGATGTTTGGAAAAAGAGTAGAGCTTGGTTGAATGGTAACAGTTCCTGCCATAAAAACTTCAGTTTAGAAAGGCTCTTCAAATGATTATCATATTATTGGCATTCTTAGTTTTTGTCAGTAAATCGATGGTGAATACTTTTGGTGCTTATTAGTAGTTTTTGTTGTGAAATTGTTCAGATTATTCTTAATGGAAGAAAGAATAATAATGGATTGCGACAGGATATGTGAAAGAAAGAAAAGATAATAATAAAGCAAAACCAAGATTTTCAAGAATTCAATGAAAACGAAAAATCTTGTTTGAGTGATAGATGTGGATGTCGATGCTGGTAGGAGCATCTTGAGTGTGAATGTCGATTTTCTTTTATCACAACTGACCTTCATTCGCAATCTCACCCATGCTCATTTACAGCTCAATAACATATCGAATGACAGATAGAGTTTTGAAATATGAACTGTAAAAACATGAAGACTCTCTTCGAGGACGCCAGAGTTTGAATACAGAGCTTCCATTTACTAAATTAGCTAACATTGCACGTTTGAAATCTTAACAGGAACTCCAGAGCGTGACTGGACTAAGAAGTACAAAATATTTTCAAGAATGACAAGAGAGAAAAGATGTCCCTTCAGCACGTAATCCTCGTGATTCATGACAAATCTACAATTGGAAGTTATTAGAAAACAACCAACGAAGAGAGATTCTATTAACAATTACACTGTATAGTCATAGCCTAGTTATTGGTCTAAATATTTTTTACTTGAAACTTGGCTAGTTGAAGAACCATAAACAATAACTAGCAGATCCAACATTTTAGGATGTAAGAGTACCTGTTTCATAAGTTTTGGTTCGTATGTGTGCAAAAGGTGAAGAGCTAGGAAACACTTCTGCACAAAGAGAATCAAAATCTATTTTTTAAATAAACGGTACTCTTTGAGTTGCGTGAAGCACCTCAAGAAAATTCTGTTCACTAAAATACCATAACTTTTTGTGTGAAACTTCAAAACTATTAAGATTGGATATCCTTCACAGTCGATTCGTCAGGATACTTACATCGTTGAGTGTCTGTCTTTCTACAATCTCTGATTCTTTATAATTTTATCTGAAAGTATTCTTATTTATACTTTGAGTGTGTGGCTAAGTTGGAGAAAACCGAATATATGATATTCTTTTCTTTTCTCTACTAAATAAAAATGAAAGCAACCATACCGGCCCAATATTTAATCTTTCTCTTTTTCTGACAAATTTTTATATGACTATTGAGTGAATAAGGTAAAAGGCTATAGAATGATACTTTTTTCATCGCTTTCGTGTCGTTCCTTGCCCGTCGAGAATGACAAAGAAGAAAAAAGAGAAGGAACTGAGAGCGCATAAGAACATGATGTGAATCGGACGGCTGTATTTTTTTCAAAATACGCTATTGAATCGCAAATTTAAACAGAAAGAAAAAAAACAAGCGTAATATTTTCATTTTAAAATGAAGCCATCGTGTTGATATTTCTTCCAAACTTTCTTTTCGCTCATAATAATAGCAACTCATGATATCAGTACCAATACATCAGAACTATAACAGGAAGGGTAGTCTATCGCTTCAGTCTATTTATTGTTTCAGTAGATAATGTATCGAACATTCTACAAAACGATATAGTTGGGATACTCTAATAAGCATGGTCATAATAACAAGGCTGGGACTTTAAGAACCATTACATATAAGGCACCATCTTAACTAGCTTAATGCAAGTCATCAGATTTGGCTAAACGTTTTATATCACTTAGAGGGGACTGTTTAAGAGTTCTGACGTAAGCCGTTTCGGCAAAAATGTCCCCTTATTTATGTATTCAAATGCTTCTGATGGCATTATAGTCAAAGAAACACATTTTATGGGATACCTATATCTCACCAAGCATACATACAATGGTTTGCAAAAACGCTTGGAACAAATGTTTAGCTAGTTTTAAAGCCTTGTTAAACTTCTTTCAAAAAAGGGTTTCTTTGTTTATTGTATACTAATATATAGTTTTACAATATGTAGTTCAATATTCGATTCGTTCTCCGTTGGACTCAATAACCAAGAGACATCTGTTTTTCATACTGTTGATCAAATTGATTATAACGTTTTTTTTAATGTTTTTCCACTCTTCATCGATACAAATCTTTAACACATTAATATTTATTGGTTTTCTTTTCTCAATCCGATGTTTCATGATGTTCCAAATGTTTTCAATCGGATTGAGATCAGGGCTATTCGATGGCCAGCCCATAACAGCTGGAACATTTTCAGCCAACCACCTTTCAGTTTTTGAAGACCTATGCTTGGGGTCGTTATCTTACTGCAATCGCCATTTAGTTTTGAATTGATGTTTAGCATTCAGAAGCAACTTGTTTTCTAATATTTCAATGTAATAATCACTATCCATAATATTTTGAAAAGAGTGAAAGCCAACTCTTCCACAATAACTAATAGAACCCCAAACATGAACTTTTTGTCGATTCTTCGGAACTCTTTTTTTTCTTCGTTTCGATATTTCGACCACCGACGGATAGTATTTCTAAACAATTGAAATGAACTTTCGTCGGTGAATACTGTAGATTGCCAATCATCATTTAAATGCTGTTTTGCCCATTGAATTCGACGTTCTTTGTGCTACTGTGTTAGCATTGGGGTATTCAATGGTAAGCAATTTTTATATTCAAGACGATGCACATGACGTGATATTGTGCTTGTGGAAACAGTTAATTTACATTGATCTTGTAGATTTTCAGCCAATTCATCCAACGTAAGTTCGTTATTTCGTCTAATAAATTGGCCTAATGCTCGATTATCTTTGGCGCCAATTTTACGTTTTCGACCATTGCCTGATCGATGTTGTAACGAACCTTGAGTTCGGAGTTTTTTCAATTGGTAACTACTTGTAGACAATGGTATCTTCGTATCATGATGGATTTTTCTGGCAGAACGAACTCCCCTGTTCCAATAATGTAATACAGATATGCGATGTGATTTTAAGTTACTTATCTTTACCATATCAACTGATATTTAACGAACGAAAAAAATAAAAATCAATCAAATGTACGAATAATTTTAGTGGTCACTGTGGTAAAGATAAATATATAATAACAACAAAATAAAGGCGCCAGAGAATCTTTAAAATATCAAAAGGTTTATGCACTTAGAGTGTTCTAAGTTTTTTTGCAAACCATTGTATATTTTACTTGAAATTTTCACTATACCAAGTGGTTAATGAGATGTCTCTATAGGCGAAATTTTAGCTCCTTAACATGGTTCGTCCAGCAGATATCTGTAAGTAAATAACACTCAAAAATGACCATTTTTAAGTGTGTCTGCTAGTGTTTGGTCAGCTCATCAATAACCAATTTGTTTCAGTCTATTCTTTTATTCAAATAGATTTATGATACCTAGGCTAACAGTAAAAATTTCAAGTCAAATTCATGTATTCTTGATGAGGTATAGGCATCACAAAATATGTGCTATTTTAAAGAGCATACCATAACGAAAATTCCAATATATCGACACAGAGTAAGATAATCCGAAATGGCTTATGCGAAAATTCTCCAACATCTTCCCTCTAGAAGGAGTATAAAATTCAACAAAATATGACGATCTCGACTAAGCAAGTTAGTTGATGCTTTTTATGAACTGGCTCATAATATCCCCATGATATAGTACTGGCCATGCATTTTATTGATTAAAAACCATCCCACTACGTATAACTTATGACACCCGATCTCTTGATCCATGAGAAAAACTTTTAAAAAAATGATGTTTACAAGCTGTAACGACACAATGTAACGATTTTCCGAAACTAACCTAGGTCTTTGAATATAACGCCTCTGCCAAGTTCTGAGGGTCATGCCTTTTATAGTGCCAAAAATATACATGATTTTGTAGCATTTTCATACGTCATCTAACGAAAGTATAAGCAGGCTGAAGCAATAGAATGCATTCCCTTTTTGAGTCCTTTTATGCTGCTACTGATATTAGAAGCGGCTATAATTATGGACAGAGAGAATATGTCGAAGAAATATAATCATAATAGCTTCACATTCATACTAATAGGCTTGGCTTATTTTTTTTCTTTCGTTTTATTTTTTTCAATTCTATGATGTATTATGAAAAAAACTACAGTGGTCCGATTCAGATTCCTATTGATCCCGCGCCGCATCCTTTCACTTCTTCTTGCTAGTTATACTACTTTCTCCAATAATCTGTGCGTAAACATATCATAGAATGAAAGACCGTCGTTATTATTTACTGCCAAGGATGCTTTACGCTTTTAGAAAGGTATGGGTGATTACCTTCATTGAGAACGGCCCTGCAACCATACACTCTATATTGTTAGACACAATATTCATGATTCCTATCAGAATTTTAATCCCTTATTAATTTAGACAAGTAATTTATGAAATTTAGCTAAATAGTCAAAAAGAAGATTTTCTCCAAGAGCTTTTAAAAGTTTTCTGAAGCAAAAGTAAGTCTTTAGACAACTGCGAGACAATCAAAAGCTGTAAATATACTCTATGTGAAATCAAATTTGAAAAACGATCAATAGGCTAGTTATATTGGAGCATGAAATTCTTTCCTTCGTCATTAAGTTATTCAATCAAGACAAGTCTCGTGAAAAGAATTTTCTTATAAAACAAAGTTTTTTCTTCTTACTTCTCTTAATTGATTAATGTCACTAGACGTTCAACAAAAAACATTTTTCTTTAGAACCATGTTGTGTTCTTTTGAACGTATCATGACTATGTTTGATAAAGTTGAGTATAAAAACAAATAACTCATTTTATAATAATATTTCTTTCGTTGAGATTTGTCTCAGTTCAACACGCTAGAGGCCAGTTGTACTGTAGGATCAAGCCTTTCATGTACACTTTGAAAATATTCCTCATGCTGTACATGTATTTGATTTCCATAAACTCTTCCGAAGTACGAACGAAGGGATAGATGAAAATCAACAACTCTTATATGGGTTAACGAAACTAACACGTATTCTAAACGTTTTAACGGTATATGAAAATGTCTACTTACGCTGAAGAAGATTAATTGGGCTCTCTACTTTCATAAGCCCTCAAAACGTTATCATTCTACCCTTTTTCTTAAACTAGACCATCTAATTTTATAACAACCTAATCGTGCACATAATAGCTTACTCGACATCCCGTTTTCCTCCAGTGCAGTTACATCAACATCTCAATAAACATTTGTGACCAGTTAGTGTTTACATGGTACGATTGCATTATAGCTAATTCTAAAAAGGTATTTAAACTTTCCGATAATGTTGAAATTCGATACGTCCATGTTAGGCTGAGAGCAGCAAACTCTATGGGAATCGTTTTTTCATGCTTTTGCCCTGTGATAAACCTCGCGATTTCTCCATAGCGCAGGAACTTCTTTCCATTGGCAATCGCTTGGATGCTTGGTGAGTTCTATACATATTTCAAATAATTCATGTGCTGAAGGATGAAAATTGTAACGATGGACATCGTTACAATGACCAAATAGAATGAAATAATAGCAGCAACCTTGACATTCAGATTTTCCGAAGGAGATTTTTCTTTTGGGATGCATCTTAGAATGTATCTATTATTTAAATTGAATTTTTATTAAAAAGCTGATTGTTTGTGAACGTAAGACTGAATAAGAAGGAAGCAAAAGAACAATGACATATAATTAAAAGTCAATGTCACACATTATAATGTAGTTTTCAGCATTTCTCAGATGATGAAATTCATTCGAAGATTGATACAGCCAGATTGGGATATGGGCGAGCTTGTGTTATTATTTTTCTAGCTCGTAATGTTTTGTATGCAATACTTCGTTGTCTGAACATGTTTCAGTTGTCTAACTGATACTTTAACAAGGGCCAGAAGCTGGGACTTCATCTATTTCAAAAGTTTTTCCAAGTAAGACAGAGTACGATGGAAGTAAGAGCAATGCACACATTCTTCAAGTCTCGATTTTCCTCCCTTGCAATTTAAACAAAAACCAAGTTCAATTACAATATTATTTCTTAGTTATTAATTGTTATCGAGCTTTTATATCATATCTGCATAGAGAAATTCGTCTCTACACTTTGTTGTTCCTTAATCCATACACGCATACTCTAAACTTCTACAACCATATTTTCGCTCGGCAAAACTAAATGTGGATAAGACGTATACCATGCCTGTCAGAAAATTTCTTTCAATAAAAGAAATAAAACTATCGACCATTTTATTCATGCTTGTATCTCCTCAACATGTCAAGTATAGTTAATGGTTATAATGACATCTATATCAAAGAAATAATTAAGACGTGAAAAAAAGACCTTCAATATTCAAGCACATAACATGCGGATAAAAAAGAGCCCAAGCTCATGAGTAAGAATGTTAAGCGACGGATTAAGAAATTCAAGCGTTTGAATTCACAACAACAAAGTTTCAAGTCGTGTCTCAAGATTTATTCATACCGCATTACTTTCTTGCTCGAAACTCTCAAGTATTTCATGCACCTAATATAAACTGTGTGCCTAGAAAAGTATAATGTTTACTTGCGTGTAGCTACCTAAATTTTTATATTGATTAGCTTGAGTTGCTGAAAGAATGTGAGTAAGAATAATTAACATACACGACACAAAGAAAGAGGATACACAGCAAATATTCAATACTAATTATGTTCAATCAATTCTATGGCTTGAAAAGAAAGCTTCGGTTCTTCGGTTCGCAGTTTTTGATGCACTTCAAAGACAAATGTTGACACTCATTAAACGGTATGGAATGATGCCATTTGTCTCACTCGAGAAATCTGTGAAACGTCTTGCTGACATCTTATTGAGGGTTGTATGAGTCGGTGTCGGTTTGGGAGAAAAGAAGATCCACACCCAGACTTTCATATGTCTAACATTGCACAAACTAATGCAACTTATTTGCATACTATTAATTTAAAATACTTATCTTGTGTGAAATTCATGTAAAATATATCATTTAAATAGTTAATTAAAATTATTCATTGATGCTGTTCGTAGACATATCTTATTGGAAAATATAGTTATTTCTTAGAATAGAAGGGATATCAAACATTGCTGATTGTGTGTTCAATTTAAAAAAAACTAATTGCTATCATAGTCTATCTATTATTCTAGTGAGACAAGGATTTTCGAAGTTCATCGCAGAACTTTTCGAAGGATACTTAATCTGCGATTGACAAAAGGTTCAGGTGCTGCTTGCGGTTCGTATTGTATCGAACTTGTTTGATTTTTAGTCATATTTATTGAACGAATTTACATGTCATGAATCATGAAGGAATTCGAAACACATGCATGAAAATGTCCGTTTTACCATCCAAAGTGGCACATGCTCGTCATTATTTTTCTCTAACAAAAGTTATATTAAAATGAAGTTAGATGCATAATCGTTTGCCCTCATGTTTCTGTTACATGGGAACTTATAGCACCTTTTATTGATGCAATGAGAAATAAATGACAATTCAATGAAGAGAAGAACGAATGAGCGTTTTTGGACAGTAGAGATCGGCTTATTCGAGGATATTCATGTAAATATAATATCTATACACATTCACTAGTTTAAATATAACAAAGTAATTTTCAACATGAAACAATACTAGCATTTAGGTATAATCATATAGATGCCACTGTAAACGAAAGCTATTTGCACGAATGCACAAACACTATCCGGTGTTTTTATTCGAGCCCACTAATACCTGCTGAAAGTGGATGTAAAGGGCAGATTAACACAAATGTCAAACCAGAATTTTTCAGCTTTTGAACTATTAGACAATGAAACAATGTAGTAGAATTTGATTGAAGATACAATTATTTTGTATGCATCCTTGTATGTTCATTAATTATGACTCTTACACTACGAATACGATTTATAGATATTACATAAAAAATATAAAACTAGACTTAAGTTAAAATCTATAGGTTTTCTTTTCTCAATTTTGCATAGTTTTGCAAAAAGTACTTTATTTTCGATGGTCAATATGAAAATATAACAACACGAAAGTTTTAGAGATAAAGGTACTTATTGCTACTTTTGATCAGTCAAAAGTAGTATTGAATCAGTGCATGACTCTTGTTTTCTTTCAACAAGCGCTTGAACGCAAAAAGTTGTCTTTTCTATACTTTACATTCATAGTTTTCTGCGAGCTTTTCTATAAAACCCTTGCATTGATGAAATAAAATCGATAATCATAATTTAGAAAATACAATACACTATGAACATCGTTTTTTACACGATCCGGTTTTGGGGTTTATTATCTTGCAATGATAACTTTTAAAGCGCCTTTTATGCCAGAACCACATCGAACATCGATACTATATCCGATAAATATTTGAACCATAAATGTTAATTCATGGTAGTACTGAAAAAAGAAAGACAGGCAAGTGCCACTTTGTATTAAATAAAAATTTTCGGTCGATTCTTTAAATTCAACTATTTCTTTTCCACAGTGATGTAAAGAAACTGAATCCATTTGAATAAAGAAAGAGAAAAACACACGCTACATTTGTATGACGGAGACGTTCTAAAATAAAAAAAAACATGACGAAGATTTCAACGATTGCATCAGAGCTCGGAACGAAAAACTTCTTTTTTTAACAGTTCGGTTTCAGCTTCAAATCTGTTCGATCCGATAGAACCTACTTTGAAGTGAAATGATTATTTTATGATACACCATGGACAAAATTCTCGTGAACACTTTATTACCTTGGTAAAATTAATCATTTTTCTGTATGAGTATCACAGTGAGTGTGAGATTGTGTCTGGCCTTATTTGAAACACACATGCATCGATCAAACCACATTTTACTTCGTATGGTCCTCTCGTCAGATCACACGAGAGAAAACAACGGAGAATAACTAGCACGATACTATAAGAGTCGACGTAGTGAAAATCTGCTAAAAACACAAAACCTACTTTATTTTCCCTCGAACAAGTCTTGAATCTGCTGACATGTATAACACATATTACACTGAATGAGTCTTGCTTCTCAAAACCTAAAACGTTTCGCCACTTACTGGGCATACCAGTTTTCTCGTTGTTTCCAAAAACGAGAACTAATGTGTCGATAATTGGATCGAATTGGAAAAAACTTAACTTTCAGAAATGACATTCGATCGAACCCGGGGCTCGAACGTGTTTTGTTGTTCGAAGATTTGGATGTAACCTATCGCATTGTATGCCAGTCATGCTCAAAAAATATCAGATTGGCCGATATTTTGACTCTCCAAATCCCATCGGCTTGATACTTTTCAGAGAGGCGAACCGTGTTGTGTGTTTCTTTGAAGATTTTAAGAGAAAACGTTCATGAAATGTCAAAAAAAGATGATGTCATACTCTGTAAGTGAAGATAAGTCAATCTGCATATGATTCTCTTTCCATTGACCAACTGTTGATCAATCAAATTTTTTTCATATAAATCTCAGCTGTTTATTTGTTCCTTTCTATGAACAAATACAAAACAGTAGAATATATTGTACTTTCTATTTCATTCGGCAATAACTGGACCATTGTTTATTCAATTCATTGAAACTGAGAAAGTGGCGTCGCATCGAAGAAGAAATTTGTTAACTAGTCTTACTAATCATTATCATGAAAGATGTTTTATTGGAAAAATAATGATTGATTTATAGAGGTTGATTATAGGGGTACTAGTGAAACAAAAACCGGCTACATATGCAAAGAGACAAAGATCAACTATCTAGAAGAACTTGGTGTAAATAGAAAATAAAAAGTTTTTAAATATGTACGGATGATGCTAAACCCATCATTGGCGTTGAATGTTCATAAGAGCCTAACCATATGCAGACATGAACAAGCACCTCCATACTCAACTCATACGTTTTAGCACGAACCACATTCCGACACCGACTTTTAGAATGCATTATCCACGCAGTCACAAAAACGCCAAAACGGTATTTTAACGCGTTGAAGGAAAAAAGTCAGAGAAAGAACGCGTTTAAATCGTTCAGTTCACAGGAAAAAAAAGGACAACGCCTATAAACGAGTTGATCTCGCCATACCGCATTTTCGCGCATCTAATAGTTGAATTTTCAGAAATCAATGCATTTTAACAGTAGAGTTAATCTATGGTATGGAAGCGGATGAACTGTATTTCAGCTCGTCCAGTATTACTGTCCTATTCTTTCTTTTGTCACTCCACTTCAAGAAAATCATAAACGAGGAGGAGCAACGATGTATTGACACCTGTGAAGTTGCCATTTTGTTGCGTTATGTTTTATTTTAATTTAAAATTCTAAAAGGCAGAAGCGGATGCTGCTAAAATCTCTGAACTAAATTTTTATAAATATAAATTTTGAAAATTATTGATTGATATTAACTGAAACTGAACGAAATACATTGATTATTCGATGAAACAATAAAATATCGAAAAAATATTTTTCAAGAATTGTTGTACTTATAGAAATTGTTTTCCTGGAATTTTCATTTAATATGAGTAGTAAATTTTAAGATATCTAGTAACGCGTAAGTCTAGTCTAATCTTAAGTTGACTGTCTCCTAATTATAAGATCATTTGGTCGAATCTGTACTAGCACACAAAGCAACTCGTTACAATGCTTTCTCAATAATGAAGAAAATAGAAACTTAATACGTCTTGACGAATATTTTTTCTTTCACTAAACGCGTTTCAACGCTCAGAAATCAGAAACGCATTTAAACGGTTTAATTTCACATTTCTGAATACTAGAGATGTGTCAATTTATAACGTGTTAAGACGCGAAAATTCAGACATTTTGGACTGTGTGGAACGGGTTGAAAGAGAAAAATAAAAGGAATTGTTTTAATGCGTTTTGTTTCGGAATTTCAACTGCTAGGGTAGAGCTGATATCAGTCGGCATGATTGAATTTCTCAATCTGAGCTTATGGATGAGAAGAAGACTGAATACCTAGGATATATATAGTTCGGAGTTGACTCTAAAATTCAGTTGCCTGTAGCTAAATTGAAGAGTCGACTAGTTGACTTTAAAATCAACTGGGATGGAGCTAGTTGACTTTTCAATTTTAAAGACAATTAGTTGAGTTTAAAATAAATAATCATAAAATTGTTACTGATATTATAAATAAAATTGGACTCAATATATGAGGTTGAGATAAAGAAATAAACATTGAAGAAAAACATAACTATAGTCAACAAGAAAATCTAGAATCCATTTTTAATAGATACAAAAAACATCTAGCAGTTCTTACATGCTGAACTTTTATCGCTCTGAGATTTTGTGCAACATTTTCTATTATTTTTCTTAGAGTACCACCTATTTGTATTACAATTACCAGAACATTTACAAGTTTGTATTGATTTGAAATGTGTCTAAATTTGACTTGCTTGAATAAAAGTAAATGTTGGTGATTGATCAGTATCAGTAGCGCGTAGTGATGCGAAATTGGCTGTGGTGAGATCTAAAAATGCCATTTGATCAAACGCTCTTTGATAATACCATTTTGAGTAGCAACCAGAGATGGACACGGTTCAGTTCGCAGTTTTTCAAAAATATCTCGGTTTCGGCTCGGTTCGGCTCTTAGCTAATTTGATGTAATTAGTTTAAATTAGTTTACAGATACGAAAAAAAATTCAAATGACCAGTCAATGGATGTCCTAATTAGCAATGAAAGTATTCATATATTTTCTACACAGGGGAAGTTAGCACCCGATGCCACGATTTTCACCAGCCATTCCCCCTGGAGAATTTAATTTAAGTTTCAATCTTGTTCCAATTAAATTTGACCAGCTCTATCAAATGGTGTAGCTAGATTTCGTCTACACTATTATAGCCGTATGAATAAACGCAGAAACCTGATGTTTTCCTGAGGTGAAAGAAAATGCATCTTTCCAAACTTAGTTTTTATATGTTCTTGTTGAATCGGTAGCGAATGATAGAACTAAAAGTAAAGACTCGAATAATATATATTATAACAGATTTCATGAAAATCTGTGCACAATAATAGATAAATATTTTTGTCTATTCATTTTCGATTGTTCTTCTCTAGGTCGTTCGCATTAAGGACATGCGCATAAAGCAAACGTTTTTAGTATATGATTTTGTAACGATCATTGCTAAACGTTCTCTTAGAGTCATGAAATATGCTTTTATGTGAGCAGATTCAGAATCTGGTTTTCGTTCCTGTGGTATAAAAATAATTATGTTAGGATGAAAAACGATCGAGATATTACACTCATAATTAAGGGTGGTACAATTACTTTACTTTTTCAAAAATTAAATAAGTAAAGTGAATAAATTCTTTACTATTTTACTTAGTAAATAGTAAATATTATATTTACTTTTATTAAAGTAAACAATGAATGGTTTATTTAATTTACAAAAGTTTAAATTAGTAAAATACCACCCCTACTCACAAGCAAGACCTATGGAGTGTAAATTCGCTTTAGTTACATTGACTCTAATATAAAGAATGCTCAAAAAGGTTAAACAAGATCGAGAAATGGTATTTCTGAATTCTTTTGAGAAATTTTCTTGATATTTTTTGTATTGTTTTCATATTTATTTGAGGGTCTGCAGAATTCCTACAAAGCAGAATTCTGTATTCTATCCATGAACAATAATCATGTGTTACATCACAACTGCTCCCTCCCATTGCTTACCACAATACAAACCAGAATTCTATCCACCCAGCAGAAGACGAACATTCGATGTGTAAACTGCTGCTATCACTCAGAAAGCAAAGATATTCTGCTGTAGAATTCAAAGTCACCAGCAGAATTGCAAGTCGAATTCTGTTCACCCAGCAGAATACAAGCATTCTATGTGTAAACTTCACAACTATCACATAGGAACGATAGGAATTGTGCTGAAGAATTCAAAATGGTATAATCGATTGGACTGTGTTGCGTATATGAGGATATGAATTGATGTTCTCGTTGCTCTGAAGGAAAAGGTATACGTATGCATTTGTTTTTCGTTCTTCATATCTCCGCTTCAGAATTATTGAAACGTGTATGTCAAGAAGCGTTACTTGTTTTGACTTAATTTGGAAGAGAGGATAAGAATTATCATAGAGATGGCAGAGAACGAGCTAATCGTTTTCTATCACATGGCATGGAAAATAACGAAAGTGTAGAAGAGGAGCAACGGGGAAAGTAGCCAAACGTCGACGGTAAAAAGTCGACAAAAATGTCGAAAGTCAAATGTCGACAATGTAAAACGTTGACATCATGAAATACAAAGAAAAGAAGCTGATGATGAAAAAATAAAAATGGAGCATGAATAAACTAAATTTATGGTTTATTAGGCAAAATTCGAATACATATCAATGAAAAATAAAATAAAAATGCATATGAGTGACAATGAAGAGCTAGAGTTATAGATTCAAGGCATAAGGCATGTACCAACACATTCGTATAATTTTCATTTTGTGCCAATAAGCTTTGATAAGTCGTTGTGATATTCATTCAGTTTAATCGTTTGTTCCTCATATCTCCTTCGAAGTTCTTTAAGTTTATCCTGCATGGTGCATGTTTTCTTTGACGCCCTTTTTTAGCTTGCCAGAATTGCCATGAATTAACTGTTGTTTAAATTCGTATTTAGTTATGTCCAGACCAACACGCATAAAGAAAATGCCCAAACAGAAAAAAAATAGATGACAGCATATGCTACGCGAGTTTCCTATATCATGATAGAATTTTCGACATTCTTTTACACGTCAGCATTTTACCTGTCGACATTTTATCTGTCGACATTTTTTTTCATCGACGTTTTGTTGTCGACATTTTTACTTATCGATATTTTGTTTTCGACATTTGTCTACTAAATCGAACAACGTATACACTAAGGAATGTCTAACAGAACGAACGAAAATGAAGTAAACGACCGTGTCTTTTTGTGTATCATTCATATTATAGCACGAAGGAACCAGCAGAATGGAAAATAGAACTCTGTTTACTAAGCAGAAGGCACACTTTCAATTCGTATATTAGACCACTGTTTGGTGATAGCATAGAATTCTGTTAAATTCTAACCAGAATATAAACTTTCTAGGTTAGTTGCTCCGTAAGAAAATTCATAAGTCTACAGAATTCTGCAATTGCTGTTCGGTTTCGTTCGGTTCAGGGTTCCTCAAAATTTTCTCGGTTTCGGTTCGGTTTAAATTTTGAAAAACCTAAATTGTGCTCATCTCTGGTAGCAACTGTGTACAGCGTTTAATTATTTTGTGAATATTTGTCAATTATTTCACATGATAAAATCGTGGATGCAGTATTAGTATGATCGACATTTGAAACCTTTAAACCGACCATGTCACCAATAGTATACGTTAATTGTTGTTTAGCTGAATTTATTTTTTACAACCAATTAAGATTGTGCATTTTTGAAGGTATGCTTGTTCAGCTTCTTCTCGAACTCGCCGATGGCGACCATTAGATTTCAAATTAATATTTAAACGATTATCATCAACTATAGATTCAGCTACATCAGTGCATTCTTCCTGATCAATAATAGTTTCTTGCTGTGCATCATCACAAACATGATCTTCATTTTGATATTCGGCAGTTGTCATTTTTTTCATTTTTCCCTAATCGTTTATTATCATTATCATCTTGAGTAGAAATTAATTCTGCATGATCACAATCCATTTCTTTAACTATATTTGCAAAATCAGCCGGTAAGTCTTGTTCTAAAATAATTTTATTTATATCATCTTGTTGTCGATGATTAAAAATAGTTTTTCAAATGCCATCATCTGTACGTGGATGTTGTCCAAAAACAACTCCAAAAGGATTCTTGCTAATACCTTTTGCTAAGCTAGTGTTAATGGCTAGCATTACCGGCCCAATTCCAGCGGGCCAATCAGACGAATTGTTCGTACTTAAACACTTACCAAGAAATTGTTGAACAACAGAGTTGCTCCTTTCCACCAGGCATTGGGACCGAAGGTGTTTTGGTCGCCTATTGACTATCACTTAACTTGGCCAAGTTTTCGTTAAATCTGTGATCAATTTTGCGACAAACTCGCGACCATTGTTGGATTGAAGTCTTCTTGGTGGACCAAATTGATAAAAGATTGACCGTAATATATTAGCTACATTAATAGCTTCTTTGGATACCATCGGAAATAACCATGAATATTTAGAAAGATGATCTTTTACATGAAATATCTACTTAAAACCATTGAATTTATTACTTCACATATCAATTAAATCCATCTGTGTCTTAATCATAAAACTCACTGATACTATTGGTTTCCCAACAACTGGTTAAGGAAAGGTTTTTCTTGATGCACATTGATCGCATAAGCTAATAAACAACTTCACTAATTCAAGTGGTATCCGAGCATAACGGCGTTTTATCTAAATTTGGAAAACAGGTTTAAAAGCACTAAGCAACTTGACGACAGCTTACTTCATCCCAGGTTTTATCTCTCCCCAGATGCCAGACCGATAAATGACATTTATTGAGTTTCAAAAAGATTTTCCAATCTCACAATTGATAACTTTCCTTTTGTTGAATACAGTACGGGTTGATTATTAATTGTAACACAAGTGAAACGTTTTTTTGCCCAAAAATTAAATTGTGAATCATACTTGGTTTCATTTGAAAGCACTTGTGCAATTTTTTCATATGTTTCAGCTGTTATCAAGTACGTCGATTGTTTTTTAGCATCCAACTCATTTAAATAAGCATCCAGCTTTGAGTAGACAGCCACCTTCATTATTAAATGAAATGGTGGTTATAAAAAAGAATTCTTTGTTAACTTCAGATCGAACAGTTTCCATCAGTTAAAAAACATTCCTTATCGATTAGTGCATAACTACTTTATGATTATAGATTTTAAAGTCAACTAGTTGACTCTTCAATTTAGCTAGAGACAACTAGTTGCCTTTTAAATGCAACTGAATTGTAGAGTCAACCCCGAAATATACATTCATTCTTTCAAAAGGGGCTTAACGTTGGAAAATAGCTTTTCTACTAAGAAGTATCTATTTTCCAACGTTAAGTCATCATTTTCACGATATATCGATGATATTTTACTCAAACCATAATCGATTCTAGCGAAAAGCCAGTGTGTTTGATATCATATTTACATAGAGATTTAGTACTAAAGCACAATAGCAATGCAAAATAAGAAACGATTTAATATGCCTGTTTTTGAATGTGCACAATATCATTTTGTTTTCAGTAAAGTGAAATGCGATTTACTTCGATAATTTTCTTTACTTCTTTTTCAATATGTTGCATGTGTTATGATCAACATCCAATATATAAAAGCAAGGATATTTTTATGAGAATGCTGATTCAAACAAGAGATAACTATGGTTGCGATGCAATCATTCCTAGTTGCGGTCCAAAAGGCAAATGCTGTGATCGTCATGATGCATGTTATAGGAGATATGGATGTCGTGCAAATAGCTGGGGCTGGTCTTGTAAGCAAGTTAAATTAAGTTTCTCACATTGATATAAGGTATTTTATTTATCAAAAGGGATACCAGGTGCAGCATTATTTGATCCATGTGCTCGATGCAATAAAGCCGTCTTGTTTTGTGTTACTAATCTGATTATATGGCCTGGACCAAGCGAATGTTGTCGAAATTCGAATTGTGGACTGGCAAGACCGAGAAATCGTTGGTAAACAATCGGGTTTGCCCTGGTACAAATTCAAAAAATTTGAAGCAATCGAATCCAAGACTGTATGAGAGAAGAGAAAGATAGACAGAGTAGAAGTTAAGAACTTGTGAATGCGTGTGTGAGATAATTCAATATTTAGATAAAATGAATAGAGATGTTTCATAGTGTCAATTTTGCTTGCCAATATCCATTTCTATTCCATGAGTTAAATGAACCATAACTATTTAAATTAATCCAATGCCTTATTGCTTAGATGCTGAAGCGTTTCTAATTAGTAAAAAGAGTCTCTTCAACATTCATTTTCATCTATCGATGATTAGAATCCAGTTTTCTTGTGTTTCGACTTTGACGTTTCATTCTTCATATCTATACTATTTTGAAAACTACATTCATGGATGTACTCTGTATATCAAAGTATTATGTTCTTCACTAACTTCGCATTTCAAGACAGAAAAAATTCTTCACTATACAGTCTTCTGCGTTAGAAAAATCGTTCTTTACTATCATTAGTCAATATCATAGCAATTACCTTCTCAGTTCAGTTTGAATTATTCAAGATTTTAAATTAGACACTTCTACCATAAAAACTTTTATCATAATCAAAATAAGGTTCTTAATACTCTCTAAAAAATGACCGTTTCCCAGAAAACCAACGCAAAAAGGTTTGCGATGCTCGGAAACCCTTTTCTTACTCTCGGGAACTGTTTCAAGGGTTTCCGAAAGCTCGGAAACCCATTTTTTACCATCAGAAACTCTTAAAAGGTTTCCGATAGTAACAAACTCGTAAACCGAAAATGGTTTCCGA
>OENT01001795.1:0-34312 GCA_900239685.1 Rotaria macrura | reverse complement strand
TTCTTCCTGGAACAATAAAATCCAAGGACTCCAAAAACCTTCACACGTATAAAACAGCGCTGGCCCGGTTTCTGCAGGACTCGTAGCTCATCAGGAACCCCTGGATTTCATGAAATTTCGTATCTGGCAGGTAGGTGGTCATGTCCTCTAACGGATTCCAACGAATTCTCGCCGATTTTCTGGCTGGAACACCGAAATCCAAGGGTTTCTAAAAACCCCACAAACGTATAAAACACCGCTGAAGCGGTTTTTCCAGGACTCGTAGCTCGTCAGGAAACCCATGGATTTCATGAAATAACGCAAGAGGCAGTTAGGTGGACATGCCCTCTAACGGATTCCCAAGAATTCCCAACGATTTTGTCCCCGCAACACCAAAATCCGACGATTCCAAAAAACCTCAGAAACACCGAAAACAGCGTAAGAGTGATTTTTCGAGGAACCGTAGCTTGTCAGGTAGCCCCTGTATTTCATGAAATAACGCATTAGGCAGGTAGGTGAACATGCCCTCTAACGGATTCCCACGAATTCCCAACGATTTTCTCGCCGGCAGACGAAAATCCGAGGATTCCGAAAACCCTCAGACACACGTAAAACAGCGTTATTGCGGAATTTCGAGGAAGCGTAGCTCGTCAGGAACCCCCTGGATTTCGTGAAATAACGTATTAGGCACGTACGTGGACATGCCCCGTAACGGATTGTCACGAATTCCCGGAGATTTTCTCGCCGGAATACAAAAATCCGACGATTCCATAAAATCTCAGAGACACGGAAAAAAGCGATAGAGTGGTTTTCGAGGAACCGTAGCTCTTCAGGAACCCCAGGATTTCATGAAATAACGTATCAGGCAGGTAGGTGGACATGCCCCCTAACGGATTTTCGCGAATACTCGATACTTTCTCGCCGGCAGACGAAAATGCGATGATTCCGAAAACCCTGAGACACACGTGAAACAGCGTTATTGCGGAATTTCGAGGAAGCGTAGCTCGTCAGGAACCCCTGGATTTCGTGAAATAACGTATTAGGAAGGTACGTGGACATGCCCCGTAACGGATTCTCACGAATTCCCGGAGATTTTCTCGCCGGAATACCAAAATCCGACGATTCCATAAAATCTCAGAGACACGGAAAAAAGCGATAGAGTGGTTTTTCGAGGAACCGTAGCTCGTCAGGAACCCCAGGATTTCATGAAATAACGTATCAGGCAGGTAGGTGGACATCCTCCTAACGGATTCTAACGAATTCCCGCAGATTTTCTCGCCGGCAGACGAAAATCCAAGGATTCGGATAACCCTCAGACACACGTAAAACAGCGTTAGAGCGGTTTTTCAAAGAACCGTAGCTCGTCAGGAACCCCTTGGATTTCACGAAATAACGCCTCAGGCAGGTAGGTGCACATGCCCTCTAACGGATTCCCATGAGTTCGAGACGATTTTTTCCAAGGAGCACCAAAATCCGAGGATTCCAAAAAACCTCAGAAACACTTAAAACAGCGTTAGAGCGGTTTTTCAAGGATTCGTAGCTCGTCAGGAACACCCTGGATTTCACGAAATGACGCCTCAGGCAGGTAGGTGCACATGCCCTCTAACGGATTCCCATGAGTTCCAGACGATTTTTTTCACGTAACACCAAAATCCGAGGATTCCAACAACCCGCACACACACGGAAAACAGCGTTAGAGCGGTTATTCGTGGAACCTTAGCTCGTCAGGAACCCCCGGGATGTCATGAAATAACGCCTGTGGCAGGTAGCTGGGCATGCCGTATAACGGATTCCAACAAATTCCTGACGATTTTCTTGCCAGAACACGAAAATCCGACGATTCGAAAAAACCTGACGCAAACGTAATACAGCGTTAGAGCACTTTTTCGAGGAACCGTACGTTGTCAGGAACCCCCATGATTTCATGAAATGACGCATCAGGCAGGTTGCTGGACATGCCGTCTAACGGATTCCCACGAGTTGGCGACGATTTTCGATGAGGAACACCAAAATCCAAGGATTTCAAAAACCCTCACACACAGTTCAAACAGAGTCAGAGCGGTTTTTCGAGGAACGGTAAGTTGTCGGGAACACCCTGGATTTCATGAAATAACGCATCGAGCAGGTAGCTGGACATGCCTTCTAACGGATTCCCTTTAATTCTTGACGATTTTCGAGCCGGAACACCAAAATCCGAGAATTCCAAAAACCACCACACATACTTAAAGAGCGTCAGAGCGGTTTTTCGAGGAACCGTAGTTCGTTAGGAACCCCCTCGATTTTATGAAATGACGCATCAGGCAGGTAGCTGGACATGCCCTCTAACTGATTCCCACGAATTCCCGTCGATTTTCGACACGGCACACCAAAATCCAACGATTCCAAAAACCCTCACACACAGGTAAAACAGCGTTAGAGTGGTGTTTCGAGGAACCGTAGCTGGTCAGGAACCCCGTCGATTCCATGAAATAACGGTTCAGGCACGGAGGTGGTCATGCTCTGTAACGGATTCCCACGAACTCCCGACGATTTTCTCGTTGGAACACCAAAATCCGAGGATGCCGAGAAATCTCGCACACACTTAAAACATCATTCCAGCGGTTTTTCCAGGAACCATAGCTCGTCAGGAACCCCCTGGATATCATGAAATGACGTATCAGGCAGGTAGCTGGACATGCCGTCTAACGGATTCCCACGAATTCTTGCCGATTTTCTCGCCGGAACACCAAAATCCAAAGATTCCAAAAACCCTGAGACACGTAAAACTGCACCATAGCGGTTTTCGAGGAACCGTTGGTCGTCAGGAACCGCCTGGATTTCTTGACTTTTCGAGTCTGGCTGGTAGGTGGACATGTCTCCTGACCCATTCCCACGAATACCCGACGGATTTCTACGCGGAACACCAAACGCCTAGGATTCCCAAAAATTCATCAACGCGTACAACAGCCTGAGAGAGGATAGTCATGCGACGCGTAGGTCGTCAGGAACGGCCTGGATTTCTTCACTTTTCGCATCTGGCAGTTAGGTTGACGTTTCTACTGACGGAATCGAACGAAATGCTAATCGATTTCACAGCAGAACACAAAACCACAAGGATTCCCGAAAAGCCATAAACACGTGTAAACTGCCTGAGAGCGGATTTTGAGTGACCCATTCCTCGTCAGGAACCGTTTGTATTTCTTGACTTTTGGCATCTGCTAAGTAGGTGGATATGTCCCCTGGCTGAATCCCACGAATTCCCGACGGATTTCTCCGCGGAACACGAAAAGCCGAGGTTTTCCAAAAATCCATAAACACCTATAAACAGCCTGAGAGCGGATTTTCAACGACCCGTACTTCGTCAGGAACCGCCAGGATTTCTTCACTTTTTGTATCTGGTAGGTAGGTCGACATGTCCCCTGACTGAATCACGAATTCCCGACGGATTTCTCCGCGGAACACCCAACCCCAAGGATTCCCAAAAATTCATAAACACGTACAACAGCCTGAGAGCGGATTTTCAACGACCCTCTGTTCGTCAGGAACGGCATGGATTTCTTGACTTTTCGCATCTGGTAGGTAGGTGGGCATGTCTCCTGACCGAATCCCACGGATTACCGAGGAGTATCTCGGCGAACACCGTAATCGAAGATTTGCGAACGAACCCCTGAGAATGGATGTCAGGGTGAGAGCTGGTTTTGTGGGACCCGGAGCTCACTTTAAAACCTAGTCTATTTGTTGATATTTCACGTGTTGTGGTTAGGTAGACATACCCGCTAACGGGTTCTCTTGAAATCCCGACGGAATTGTCGTGGGAACAGGAGAATCCGAGGATTCCGCAAACCACACCGAAATTCATAAACAGGCTTTGAGTGCAATTCCAAAGACCCCTTCGTCACTAAACCTTGCGCACGTCCTGATATTTCTCTTCTAGTAATTAGTTAGATATGAGCTCAAGTGGATTCCGATGAATTCCAGACGATTTTCTTAATTTAAATGTGGAATCCTAACATTAAGAGATTCAGCGGTAAGCTGTGAAAGTAGCCTCAGAACTGATTTTCATAGACCCGTAGCTTGCTGAAAACTTCAGGATTTTTCGGGGTTTCTGACTGTAGTTACATGTTCATGGGATTTAAGTGATTTCTTCGATATTCCGTCGATTTTCTTAATTAAAATTTTTTATCGCAGCATTACAAGATTCCGCGTACAACTGTGAAAGTGGCGTGAGAACGGATTTTTAAAGGTTTGTAGCTCATTTCAAACGTCTGGATTTCCTGAGATTTTGTCTGGTGTGTTAGTTGTCAACGGGATCTACCGGATTCCCACGATTTCCCTTAGTAAAATTTTGAAGGTGTGGGTGCTGGTTTGTGTTGGTGTGGAAAATATTTTGGGACCCATATGCACAGGCACAGCGGGTGTTTGCATGACTGTCTGGGTGTGGCGGTGGAGTGGTATTCAGTTAAATACACACCCACACCCACACATATTTCGTTGTCAATTCTCTTGTTTTCGATTTCGGAATCCATAATGGTGGTTGAATTTAGGGCGTCACAGCTTGTGTTCAATGAAAACCCACTTTTTTAAAATTATCGATTATATATTTTTAGTTACCTACTGTTCAGCATAATGTTCAAGTGATAGTATGAGTTATGAATTGCATTGATTCAAGAGATAGTTTAAAAAACTGACACCCTTCTTTGGTGTTGCGAGATTGATTCTAACAATTTACGCAAAGGAAAGCAAATGTTCAAAATATTGAAATCCTTCATTTCAATTAATATGTAATTCAACGATGAAATCTATTAATATGTTTATTTACAAAGTAAACAACGTTGCTATTGTTGCTATAGAGTGAGAAAGAAGTTGAAATACCAGTGATAAACAAATGAATAATCTGTTGCATGTTGTTACACGAGGGCTTAAGATATAGGTTTGAACAATTTGAGCACGTTTCCAGAATTGATTCTAGGCAGTTCAGAAAAATAATGTCGATGGTTGCAATATAATTGTAATTCGTTTTTTTTGGTAATTTTCCTACAATAAATGACAGAGAACAGTTTGGTAGAAAGTTTGAATTCACCTTTTCATTATTCAATTTAAAATTCGAATAGAGCTCGAAATTTGTTTAGTGAGCGGAAAATATCCCATTTAGTCTTAACACTAATTCTCTTGCGATTGTCAGTATTTCGTACACATGAAAGAACCGCTTGTATTCTGTTGCTTTTTTTCTACAATAGCTTTTCGAGTAAAGATTGTTCTTTCAGTTTCATATTAGTTGAAATCGATTTGTACCGTAACAGAGCAACAAGTTTATTTTTTTTCCTGTCATTTGAAGACAGTGTGAAAATCGTTTTTATTAAAAACAAAAAAAAATCAATTTTGTGATTCAATTTATCATCGAATTGATTATCGTTTTGTGAATCTCGATGATTTATTCAATAGGAAAAAAAGGTAATGGCTGATAAATCAACATATGATAAGCCAGACAAAAGAGAACAACGCACGTTCAAGTCGAAATAAAACGTGGAATGGCTCTCGAGTTCCCATGCTGGTCTTTATACATACAAAAGAAAAACAAAGAATAAAAACAAGAGAAAGACAGAATTAAATAAATAAACGACAAAGATAGGAAAAAGTCTTTTTTTTAGTTTCTATTGCACACGCACACACACACGTATTCACTCGTAGAAAATCCGTTAAAAAGAATACTTTCTGTTTCTAGAATTGTTATTTATTTTATTTGAGGTCAATATCACCACTAATTTTTTTACTTATATCTTCTGTTAATGAACGAAATACACGATCGGCACGTAATGTTGATAATGGTGTATCCGCAATATGTTTTAAAAATACTTCTTTGTTTTGTTCTTCAACAGCTGCAATCAATTGTCGAAGTAATTTAACTTCAAGTGATCGTTCTTCAAATAATGGATTATCACTTAAATAACGATTAAGTGCTGTATTCGCATTTTCAACATCAATACACAATGCACAAATTGTAGCTCTACACAGATAGTCACATACTGAAAAAAACCAAAAAAATCTATATATATCTTACCTTAACCAATAATCTTTAGCACCATATTTGAGCAATGGATCATCTTTTGTTTTATCGGCCATTTCTTCATATTGTTGTTGTGCTTGCATAAATTCATGTTGAAGCGCAAGTGTTTCAGCCATTTTCTTTTGTACTCGATTGGCGCCTGCTTTTTGTCCTTCTTGTCTTAAAAATCGATGAGCTTCTTTTAAACATTTCATCATATTTTCAAGATCATTCAATTGTTCATATAATTCCGCAACTTTTTCTAATGTTTGCGACGCCATCGTCCATTTACCTTGTGACATATGTAATTCGGCAGCACGTGTTAATGCTGGTATAGCTTGTGGTACATCGAACATTTTATATGATGATGCAATAGCTTCATGCATTTGAGCTTTTTCAAATTCTTCTGTACTGAAATCTAACGCTCGTTTATAAGCTTCAACAGCTGCTGGATAATCACTTTCAGCTTTACCAGCATTGCCAGCTTGAACATAAAGTGCTCGAGCATCTTCAGTTGCCGAACTGCCAGAACCGAGCATACGTTGAAAAAATCCGTTGGCTGATTTAGCCTTTTTATTTGCTTCTGCCATCAATTGAGCTGCTGATTTATGATTCGTTCCGCTAGTCATCCTAATGATTGACTATAGACAAAGAAAAACAAGAAGCTATAAATAATCTGAAATACAAAAAAAAGACACATAACACTCCTTGTTTTATTTTTCACGCAAGTGAAAACAAAATAGAAGCTATTCTAATAGAACAAAGATTTGAGAAAACAAAATCAAGCTAATACGATGACAATGGCGATCGTTTGTTTTTGTTTTCATACCAATCAATATACAACCAATCTAAAAAATATATTCAAACATTTCTCTAGACTATCTGTATATAAAAAGTCGACTTACCTTCGTTCAATGTTTTTCTATCAGTAAACATGATTTACATCTAGGAGAAAAGAAATAGACTAACTTTTACTGTAAATCAATATCTCACCTTCCATCGATGACCACAATTTTTACAAAAAACAAACAACGTCATCGGTTCATCTGCACTACGCGTCTGAGCTTCAGTATATGCACAATTGCTTTGTTTACATCTACAAAAGAAAAACACGAGATTTGCGACAAGAAAGAATTCTCAAACTGGCAAACATACCGTCGACATTGTATTAGATCAGTGCCAGTACCTTCGTCCATAGCAAGTTGATGTTCATTAATAGCAGTTTCATTTAATTTCGAACGTTCTTTTTTCAATGCATCACTTGCCATTTCCTTTAAAACAAACGATAATGTTAATAAAAATAAAAACAACTCAGTTAACGAACTTCGGCAGTAAGTACAGCTAATCGTTCTGCTGTTATAAAACCAAGAAGAACATTAATACGAAGTTCAGGATTTTTTAAATCTTTTAGATTTGATATTCGACTTCGAATGCGATTACGGTATTTAAAACCTGTATCTTTCAATTCTTTAAAAATAGCTATAAAATTACAAAAACAAACACCGTCTAATCCAAATAGAAAATCGAACATTTGTCAATTGTTAGTACCATCTTCAACTCGAGCAGCCAATTCTACTGGATCAGCCGAGCCTTCCGGAAGTTCAGACACTGATAAAGCACTTGCAATGAGATCTCGTGATTTTAGTCTATATAAGTAAATAAATACTTCATTACAAAATACAAATGATTGACATACCGAATTTCATCATGTGTTTGTGATGCCGTATAAGAACTCGATGTCGGTTGAGATGTTTGACGTTCAATAGATTTACTTGATTCAAGAGTTTTACCAGAATTAATATTTGTTTCTTGAGATTGTTGACTGTTGTTATTATTATTATTGTTAATCGGTGTCGATTGTTTCTCATCTTTATTGACTATGCCCGTTGAAGATTCTTTTCGAAGAAAGACTTATGATTCTTTTGTTTCAATGAACAAATAAATAAAACAAACCAGGTACAAGTTTTTTCCAATTTTTTAAAAGACTTTTAGCAACGGTTGATAAATCTTCATTAGCAATAGCTCGTCGTAAATTATTGACTGTTTTGCCGATGCCAGTCTTTTGTAGAATACTCAATGTAATACGTGATTCTTGTAAACGGATAAGTAAATCTCGTGCAATTGATTCATCCTAAATAGCGAAGATCAAACAAATGAAAACATCAGATCTCGTAACATACAACTTCTGATTTATCAATCATTTTTTGTAATTTTCGATTGATTTTTCCTATTTCTTCTTCGGACATGTTTTTAAATGATGATCTAAAAACAAAGCAAAGTAGAAGAAGAAAAAGAAGAACAAACTTAGTCATTATATATTTGTTGAAGAAGAAGAGATGTGTGTATGCAATAATAATAACACACAGTCAGTCAGTCAGTCGGTCAGAATGGATTAGATTCATATGAAGTGACTCATTTTATTTCGCTGTCAAAACAAATAAAAAATATTACTTATTGCAACTTGTTAAAATTAAAATAATATTGAAAATGAAATGAATCATGTCCAATGAAAAAAGAAAACAATGACAAATAGATGGCACTAGATGAAAATCTTCAAAAAGGTTCGATGAATGAATCCTATTCGTTGTACTATGTAATAGATTCATTTTTTCGATTCTCTTCGTGTTTTTTTTCAATGGAATGATATGTGCAGAAGTCGTCGATTTATTCGATTTTTTCTTATTTATTTTGTTATATTTTTTATTTTTTCGTTTTGGTATTTATCAAAATTAGAAACAAATGAAACGAAACGTCTCTTAACACATCGTTTAGCTGTGATTGTACCATATCGTAATCGTGCCAATGAATTAGAAGTATTTGTACCGTATATGAATTCATTTCTCAATGTTCAATCTGTTGATCATATTTTTATAATTATTAATCAAGTTGATAAACATCGATTTAATCGTGCTGCTCTTATTAATATTGGTTTTCTTGAATCGCGATCAGTTACTGATTATATAGTTATGCATGATATCGATCTACTTCCAATACGTCATAGAGAATTACCATACAAATATCCTAACGATGGTCCCATACATTTAGCATCACCTGAATATCATCCAATGTATCATTATCCGACGTATGTTGGTGGAATTTTACTTATTACATCTAAAGATTTTGAACGTGTTAATGGTATGTCACCGTTATATTGGGGATGGGGTAGAGAAGATGATAATTTTTATGTGAGAATGAAAAATGCTGGCATGAAAATATATCGACCAAGTAATTTATCAACAAATTCGAGCAATACATTTCGACATATTCATGATAATAAGATACATAAACGAGATTATGCCAAGTATGGAAAACAAAACGAAGAAGGACGAAAAATTTATCCTGAACTAGGTTTCAATACAACTAAGTATGAAATTATTCAAAAAGAAATAAAAAAGACTAGTCAAGGAATAGAATATATCATGATAGATGTGCATATAGAATGCGATTATAATCTAACGCCTTGGTGTGATCATCCAACTAATACTTCGAAATAATCAGTCAGATATTTAGAATGATTTGCTTCTGTTTTTTTCTCTTCTTACAATTTTAGATATACATATTTAGAAAAAGATAGATGAGCGTGAGTCGTGTCGTTATTACTGGTCTTGGCGCTGTGTCACCACTAGGTGTTGGCGTTGAATTAAATTGGCGTCGTTTATTAGACAATCATTCAGGTATTGTAGCACTTGATGAAACTGAATACGCTGGTATTCCATGTCGTGTTGCTGGTCGTGTGCCGATGAGTTCCAACAATAAGGATGAAAATGGTTCACTTGATTTTTCGAAATATTTTACACGAATGTCAGATTTAAAATCGATGACATTAGCAAGCGCATTTGCTCTTGTCGCAACTCAAGAAGCGATTGAACAGAGTCAAGTAACTATGATTAGCTATGTATTCATATAGAAATATTCGATCGACTAATAGATACTTTCAGCATCTTATGATCGAACACGAATCGGTGTATCCGTCGGAAATGGCATAGCTGGTCTAACAAATACATGTAATATGTTGGAACAAATGAAAACTAAAGGAATATATCGTGGTATGAGTCCATTTTATATACCACAAGTTTTACCGAATACATCAGCTGGCTACATATCGATTCGACATAAATTACAAGGACCGAATGTATATTTTATTCGATTGAAATATTATTCATGAATGTCATTATTGTTTTTTGTTCAAGCTCTGTAATAGTTCAGCTTGTGCAGCTGGTGTTCAAGCGATTGGTGATGGTTATAATATGATTCGTCTTGGTCATGCAGATGTTATGGTATGTGGTGCTACAGAAGCAACGATTAATCCAATAACAATATCAGGTTTTGCACGAATGCGTGCTCTTTCAACATCATTCAATGATCAACCTAAAGTTGCCTCACGGCCATTCGAGTAAAGTATTTTTATTTTTCTATGATATATTGAAATTAAAAATTTTTAGTCAACAACGAGATGGATTCGTGATGGGTGAAGGCGCTGGAATTCTCATATTGGAACGTCTTGAAAATGCTGAAAAGCGAGGTGCTCAAATTTTCGGTGAAATTCTCGGCTATGGTTTAAGTTCCGATGCAAATCATATTACCAATCCAAGTGGATCAGGTGCATTGAATTGTATGAAGAATGCAATAAGAAATGCAGGTCTGAATACACAAGATATTGGATATATAAATGCACATGCGACATCGTATGTATCTATGAATGGATTCAAAGTTTGAATCTATCGTAATCTTGTAGAACTCCCATCGGTGATCGTATTGAACGTCAAACTATAACAGAATTGTTTCATTCGAATGTTTCAATTTCGAGTAGTAAAGGTCATATAGGTCATTTACTTGCTGCTGCTGGTGCTCTTGAATCGATTTTTACTATTCTTGCTTGTTATCATGCGACATGTCCGTCAACATTAAATTATCGTAAGCAAAATGATGATTCGAACGATTCATCATTACTAAGTATTATTTCTGATGATAAGTCAATATCATGGAATAGTGAAAAACGTGTAGCATTGAAAAATTCATTTGGTTTCGGTGGAACTAATTCATGTCTTGTTCTATCGAATTTGTTTTAGATAGACTACAATGTCATTTGTCGATCAATTAAAATCCGTACGACTTCGTTCGATACAAAAACCAAAAGAAAAATTCAATGAACAACTTCTATGTTCTGATAGTCATACGTATAGAAAGATGATGGATGAAACAAAATTCGAACACTATTATGATATTATAAAACAATGGACATTTCCATCCGTAATCTTATCATTAAATGAAGATGATATAAAAGCACTTCACGATGGACATTTACTATTTAAAAATTCGTCATCGAATGATGATGATAGAAAAACAGAAGAATGCTTTCATCACTATCCACAATTGTTCAAATTATCGAATGCAATCGATTCATGTGATATTCAACATCCAATATTTGTACGTTTATCAACAAGAAGTCCCAAAGATGCGATATTACTTTTGAATAGAGACAAGACAAAACAACTGTATCAAAAAATATTCGATGATTTACAACCTGATAATACATCTGGTTTAGTTTTTATTTCTTCTCTATTCTCATTATTCTTTTCATTCTAGAACATAATCGACGTTTAATTGCACTCGATGAAATGTCTATTCGTTCATTAGCTGTCAACGATGGTTTTCATGCTGTACAACTTCTACTTGCTAGTGAACGTATTCAAGATGATTTAATATCATGTTCATCGATGAATTTAATCATTCGTCAATTTATTATTGATCGACGAAAATTAAAAAGTGAATTTCGTGCATTTATTTATAAACATCAATTTACAGCATTAACTCAATACAATGAATACATATGTGATAAATATCTATTGCAAGAAAAACATCGTATTTTAAAATCGATCAAAGATTTTTTTCAAAACGAACATATTCTTGAACATATACCCTATGAAAATTATATCTTAGATTTAATATTAATGGAAAATCAACATGATGATAATTTTCAAATATATATCTGTGAAATAAATCCATTAGCAGAATTTGCTGGTACTGGATTATTTTCATGGTTGAATGATAGAAATATTTTATTAGGTCATGAAGAATTTCAATTTCGTGTAAAAGAAAATGATACTAATGAATATGTCAATGTCAATGATCAATGGTTAACATTGATCGATAATTATTAGAAACGATAAACGATAGAGAAGAAAAATAAAATTTTATTCATATATTTTTACTTTTTCAGATGTTTTAATTAAAAAAATTTAAATATGCTACATCAATCAGCAGATATAATTAATTTAAATGTTGGAGGACAACGTTTTTCAACCAGTCGACAAACATTAACATGGATATCGGATTCATTTTTTACTGCCATGCTCAGTGGTTTAATATCGACAAATCGAGACGAACAAGGTTATATATTTATTGATCGTGATCCGAAATTATTTTCAATTATTCTGAATTATTTAAGAACAAAAGAACTTGGTAAAAACAAATAAATCTTTAGTTTGACAAGGTTTTTCGCATGAATGTAAAATTTACACTAACATATTAAATTTTTCGATTCATGAAAGAATATTTCATGGTCGACGATATCTTTTTTTTATAGTCTTAAAAATTCACCTTTATTTCTTCAATAGATGTGTACAATTGATAACTGATGTTTAATACTTTTCGTTCATTACTATCGAATTGTGTTTGATTTCTAAGATAGGACGAAGTACAAGTCGATTTGAAACTTTTTACAAAACAAAAATCTATTATTGACGAATTCAATTTCTATTCAATTAAAAATTTGATTTCCCTCGAGTAAAGAATCATTTTAGTTCTACAGGTTTTGAATTGATCGGAATTATATACTACTAGTTACAAATGTTTCCCCTTCGGAAGTAACTACAGAGGATATAATCGTGTCTGAAATAGATGACTAATCATATCTCTGAAAATCATTTTCTTCTTCTTATTTAGACATCAATGGTTGCGATCTTCATATGCTAAAACATGAATGTGAATTCTATGGTGTACAACCATTAATTCGTCGTTTACAACTATGTGAAGATCTTGAACATAGTCAATGTGGCGATGTTCTGTTCAACGGTTACATAAATCCTCCACATTCGAATGCTACACCAATATCATATGAAACAACACAATTAGTACCAGCTCAACCGATCGTTTATCAACCAGCCATAGTATCTCAACCAAATAATTCAGTTCGACCCGGAACTGCTTTAAGATTGAATAATATGATGCAGCAAACATTGAATCGTAGTGCATCACAAATAGGAGATCTTAAGTATGAAGAATGAATGTTGTTTATTTTCTTTATTGAAAACGGACATTAAACACTAAGTGAAATTAAGCGTTATGTAAAATGATTAGTTTTACTTACTAGTCAATTATGTTGCGAGAAGAAAGAAATCATATGAATGAGAAGATTTATAAAGCTGTGGATTGAAATTGAATTCTATTCTTCACTTTTATTAATGAAAAGTAGATCGATTCTTTTCCTATTCGATTAAGTTCAGAGTGAATGTTCAAATATCAATTGGAAACTTCTAATAGATTCTTTCAGATATCGATGAATGAGAAAAAAACAAATTACGCGTGAGATCAAAAGTTAGATTATTTCCATCATATTTTGATGACTTATTCGTATCCACTGTATTCAGCACTTGAGTACAGTTGACCGATGATTTAGAAAATACTCACATTTTTGCATTTTCTATTGAAGAACTTCAGCAACTGATTTTGCTACTATTGTACCATCGGCGTCGAATATCAGTCGTGGACATTCGCGCGCATCATCAACTGATTCCGTACTTTGGGCTACGCATCAATCAAGTACATCATCATCGTCGCATTTTCGTCAGAAATCATCGGGTGTATTTATTGAACAGCATTCACAAACGCAAAGTTCTCCAACAGCAAGTGTCATACTTCTTGCTGGACATCATAATTGGATAAGTGCCGCTTATTCAAATAATGGTTTGACAAAAAAAAAATAATTTTCATTAATTATATAGAAAAACAAAAAGAAATCATTGTTTTCGTTGTCTAGTTGTTATGTGTTATAAAATGAAAGATACAAGTGGCTGGCAAATAATGTTTGAATCTGAAGTTCAGTCTGATGATATTTATCGTTTAGCTATCACAGCGCGTTCATCATCATCATCATCATCAACATCAGCTAGTCAACAAAATCAAGAATCAACAGTCAATCTTCGAGAATCAAAACTTCTTGCTATTGCCGTACGAACGAATGTACGCCTATGGAATATTGTGGACGCATCAATACATACGATTCTTGGAACATTCGCATTCGGTGGACCGATTGATAATTTATTTTTTATTAATTCTCAATTAGTAGCAACAGGTGACGAAAGAAAAGTCGGTGTATGGCATTCACTTTCACAGCAATGGCAAACACAAGAATTAACACGAATATTAAGTTTCGATACTGTACGAATGAATGAATCTCTTGTATTGATGTTGAAAATAACGAAATGCAATTTTTAATTCTAGGCTGGCACATTTCTATTACTTGGAAGTGAAACAGGATCGATTTATTATTTTGATATGCAAAAATTTCCATTGAGAATGAAAGATAATGATTTATTAATTACAGAAATATTCAAGTAAGATTCTTTACATTTTTTTTAATCAATGAATAGTATCGATTGAAATTCTTCTATGTAGAGATCCAGCTGGTGAATCAATCACGGCATTAAGTGTTTATTTAACACCTAAGACAAGTGTTACAGGCAATTGGTAAGTAAAAAATCAACACTAAGAAACATTGGATATTCAGCACACTAGCCTAATTTTGAGAACTATTTATTAGGATGAAAAGTTTGTAGTCGTACATATCTCATATAGAGTTTTCTAGTATGTTGAACTGTTGACATTCTTACCTAATCATCCAGACATCTAATTAGATGATGATTTAACATCTTAGAATTGCAGTTTACGATGCGTTTTCTAGAATCTATGAGGTTACATGAACTTGACATACTTCAATTTAGTTTCTCGACAGTTTTCGATACACATTAAATTGTTTTCATCATAGGATCGAAATTGCTTATGGAACTAATTCCGGTATTATTAGAATAGTTGTACAACATCCGGAAACCGTTGGTCATGGGTAATTAATATAAAACTATTTAGTCATATAATTTCACAATACTCAACGTTTATTTAGTCCTCAACTCTTCCAAACATTTTGTGTTCATCGTAGTCCAGTTACAAAGGTTGATTCTATCTATTAATAAAAATCAAATTATTCAACTATAATTTGTTTTAAATCTTCTAGATAATGCTGTCCGAGCGGCATTTAATTAGGTAGAATCATTTAGTTTGAATTGATGATTACAAACTTGTGTATCATGATTAGTGTATGTGCATCAAATAATCATGTTCGTACATGGAATGTGACACGTTTTCGTGGCATGATTTCTACGCAACCAGGTAAGATAAATTCGATTTCATTAGAATTCATCGAAACAAAGAAAACAAATTCTTCTTTAGGATCAACACCATTGGCTTCCTATCGTATTGTTTCTATTGAACCAGCTCGATCAATAGCAAGTTATACTGCTGGCAACGTAAGATTGTTTGTTATCTTTATTCATTTAATCGTTTTTTTTTCTTCTGATAGGATATCGGTAAGAAATCATTCGATGACAAGTCTCCTCCCAATGAAACGAAAATAATTATAAATTTAGGACCGTTTGGTGATCGTGATGATCAACAAGTTTTCGTTCAAAAAGTAGTACCATTCGAAACAAATCAAATTTATGTCAGATTCTGTTCAACAGGTAATATTGATCTTCTTAGACAAAATTGATTCGGATTGTTGAGAAAGCTCTTCGGACGAATACTATGTAATGTACGATAGAAATTTCGACTTAGGAAATGAAGGAATTTATCAGCATCATTTTTTCTGATTTCCAAGTGAGACGCGGTCGTGTAACATGTTTATTAATTTTAAATTTAAATAATTGTGAAAACTTCAGACTTAAGTCCGAGAGTTATGCGTACTTGAAAAAGTGAATGAGACAAATCAGTCATTCTAGAATGTGTGCACGGAAGACTTATCCTGGTAAACCCCAACACTACTGGTCATCTCAGACGTATTTAGACAATTTAGTTTCGGGATGCAGTTTTTGTGCTTATTCAGGTGATGTTTTGTTAGAAACCTACGATTTGGTTCAAAACTAATATCAGATTCGGAATCAACGTTAAAGACTGAGTCGATTTATGTACGTTTTGGATAATTCTGAGGAAAAAAATGTTTTTTTTGAAAAAATCCCTGTACCCCACCTCATGGTTTGTTTGGTGAAAAATGACCATTTTTTCGATAACTCAGCCATTTCTTGCCGGATCCTTCTCATCTTCGAACTCGACCGAGATATTGATGAGAAAATTCTGTGGACAAAATTTTAGCTCAATCGAATGTATTTGTAGAGAGTTATCGCGTGAACGGACGGACACGCTGATCGATTCTAGAGTGTACTCATTTTTTGAGTACACAATAAGGAACGTAATGCCATAAGTCCGACAGCTGTCTAGATCTATTGATCTCTTATGTCTTGCGTGTCATAGTATTTAAAATAAGTCAAAAAAGAGATATGATAATTTTCACATTGATGAAAATAATCTATGAACAAAAATTGTCACGACTACTTAGTAGTATCAATTCATCTTTCACAATAGATATTTGTCTCATAAGCTGATCATTTAACCGCTAAAGATACATTCTCATAGTTCCATAAGTGATAATTGAAGTCGATAGCTGGAAATGACTCATTCTACCGAGGCTGGATCTTTACTTGAGCAATCATTTTTAGATGAGATATTTGCAAATATATATTTTTTCAACTTTTTATTTTCTAGGCAGACGAGTCGCTATTGTTCGATCTGTCGATAGTTCTTCGATTAGTTGTTTCACAATACACGAATGTGAAGGACCATCAAGACTAAGTACACGTCCTCGTCGTTTTATTTTTACTGGTCATGACAATGGTTTGTTGATAGGAAATTGAAAGATGAAAAAAATGAATTCATGTCTGTTGTTTTACTTTCATGATAGGCTCTATTCAATTGTTTGATTTAACAACGGCTATTGAACTTAGTTCAAGTTCAGATATCAATTCTCTATCACTATCGTCTTCGCCTTCTCAAAATAATAATGGCGGTCCTTCGCCAGCTGATTTACTCAAAATGCTTGATCATTGTGATTTTGCAGCTACGAATGGTCAAAATCAAAATTTCCTATCGTCACGTTGTTCAACACCGTGTTGTATAAGTAATAATTTGCCAATCTCAACTGCCAACTATACAACTGCGCTTATATCATCACCATTATCCCAAATGACAACAAAAGAGGACAGTGATAAATCTACTACTTAAAATACGCATTTATTTGCCCTTTCTATCTATCTTTAATAATATTTATTTTAACTGAAAAACAAAACGCACAAATCAAAACGTTTCGCGCTTCCACAACTATGAGTGAAAAAAGTAAAATCTATCTTCTCACTTGTGTTTCTATTGCTTTTGTTATATTAACTCGGTCTTTTTAATAATCGGGTGTATATTCTTCGCACAGACAGGAAAAAATTCATAATCAATATATAAAATTACATTTAAAAGAAAAATAAATCTTTCAGATGTTGAAAACATTTCACGCCTATGATCAAGATCTGTCAATTCGTTGGGCACTATGTGGTCGATTGAATTCTCCATATCTTTATTTAAGAAAATTGATCATCGCTTTGGAACTTTCTGGTTCGGGTTATGTTTGGATACCTTATACAATAATTATGATTGGAATACATTTTAAAACAATCAATGAAGCAATGAATTTCATTTTACTTTTTACTGGACTCATGTTTGATATAGCTGTTATTGGTACAGCTAAAATGCTTGTACGTCGTCGACGACCAATCATTAATCATGATGATGTTCTTTCAATAGGGCCGGATAAATATTCGTTTCCAAGTGGTCACACATCTCGTGCTGTATTTCTTCTTTTTTATTTTCTAAAAACATCGTTTTTTCCCAACATTCCAGATTCCATTATCATTAGTTGGTTAGGTTCAGTAGTTGCGTCACGTGTATTATTAGGACGTCATTACATATCAGATGTTGTTGCCGGAGTTTTATTCGGTATTTTTGAATGTACTGCTATTGTACGTTTTTCACCTTTTGTAATACGATTTGTTTTGTCAATTTCGGGTGTTTCACATCGATGAACAAAATAAATTATTATTGTCTTTTCTATTTCTCTCTCTCTTTCGTTGTGTATCAAGATTCGATGTCGTTGATCTGTTTTGTTTTACATCGGATATGATCAAGTATTTGTTTGCAAACATCACATACATTCATTTGCGTTGTCTACGAAAAAGAGATTAGAATAGGTTGTTTGATTTCAACGAAAGAATGGTAACTATGAACAAGCTAAAAGTTTTGATAGTCATTATTCATTGATGTACAATGATGACACGTATTTTGATCTCTTTGACTGTAACTATCTGTTTAATTGTTCATCAAGGTAATCATTTATACGAAACAATATCGACTATAATCTCTTATTTTTGTTTAGTTCTTGCCAATTGTCAAAATGACACAGTAGAAACACCATTTGTTTATCGACGTGTGTAAGTATAGAAAGTATCTTCATACTTTCCAACATAGTTAGATTCAACGATGGATTTTTCTTCTAAAGCCATGTTAGAAGGATTATTCAAGATTGATTTACTAAACTATGTTATTATAAAGGTTGTATTTCTCATTCAACTCTTTTGTTAAAATGATCTATCTAGTTGTCCAGAAAGTTCGTGCAACAACCCTCCTACTACAAGTTTGAAACGTGTGACTTCTACCATCGTATAGAGCGTTTATTTTTAGGATGCTACACCGCTTTTGATCTAATTTCTTCATTGCCGTCTTGAGAAAAGGAACGAATTTTCACTGGCAGGTCTACTCATATTTTAGATAGTGTATTTCGATCATACTTTGAATCCACTGCAAAACGAGAAATCTGTTTCAGAAATCACGATGTATAGTTTTGTAGAGCTCATCAAGGGCAACAAGATGCACTATTTGGAGTGAGCTTAGATGGAAAAAAAAATGGCTATTTGGATATGAAGTAATGAAAACCTCACAAGTAAAATGCATATTTTTATTTGAAATCTTTACATATCTCTTCGAAATCCCTCTCGATCACTCTGAAAACTCAATGGTTAAGTGAGTTTTGGCTGCTCTTTGAACGAGTATTTTTCTCTTCTCCCCATCACAAATTTTAGCCCATATGACATTGTACCTAACCTTAACTTCTTATCTTCAGACCTCTCCTCGCTAATGAGATACGAGTACTAAGTCACAGCTAACATCATATTATAACTAAAACATAAGCACACTTGATCGTGAAAATTCTTTTCTTTTCACCAGAAGACAATAAACCAATAAGCTCAAATTCGGTGGTCCACCCTAAAAATAAACGATGAGGGAAACCATATGTTTCACACTTTTAGTAGGAGGTGATATATTCACGACTGAACACCTCTCTTGATTGAAATTCATTTTTGTGAATGTCTTGACTTGTTTCTTTGAAAAACATTCCTAATTGTGCACTCTACTACTATTAAAAAGTGATTGAAATAAGTCTAATCTTTCATTCATCTATTTCGTATTTGTAGAAATCTTCCTGAGAAAGATATCTCTGTTTCAGATTCTGATAAGAATAAAACTATTTTCATGATAATGTACATTGACGTTTAGGATAATTTTTTTTTTTGATCTATTTAGTTGTTATTTTGCTAATTGGGCAGCTAAACGAACTGATAATATAAGTCGTCTAGCTCCCGAAGAAGTCGATCCATTTTTATGTACACATATTAATTTTGCATTCGGTAAAGTAGTCGAAACTTTAAAAATAGTACCAAGCGAAGAAGATGACTTAAAAGGATGGACTTTAAAATCCAAAGGCATGTACGAACGTGTATTACAACTCAAAGAGAAGAATCCTGATCTACGTGTTCTATTGAGTGTCGGTGGATGGTCACATGGATCACGTGGATTCAATGATGTATCGAAAAATGATGCTAATATGTATGAAATGTTTTGTTGTTTTCAATTTCTTATTTTTCCTCATGAAAAATATGACTTTTCTTGTTTGTAGTAAGACGTTTGCTACGAATAGTATCAAATTTTTACGAGAAACAAAATTCGATGGATTAGATTTGGATTGGGTAAATTCATCAACAATATAGATATGAAAATCTATTGGAACTTTCTTTTGCTCGAATAGGAGTATCCGGGTGCAAAAGATCAAGGAGCACAGCCGCACTCTAAAACTGGATATACAAAATTAGTCAAGGTAGAAAGAAACCGTCAGGGGTGCATTCGAGGTCAATAAGATTAGAAGTCGAGTTCGATTCGTGTCATTCGTAAGCAGTAGAGACAATCTTTCAGATTCGATCAAGACATTTTTCACATATGAAAGATAATGAATCGAGTAAAAACACGGAAGTTAACTGACAGACAAACACTTAATCTGTAGGACTCTAGTGAACATTGCCTAAGATTCGAACGTTTGTTTCTTTTCGACACACCTCTGAGTACGATGTAGAAATAAACTCATAGTAAATATATAATACAAAATAGAAATTAAGTGAAATGTTTCAAGAAGAAGCTGAACAAACGGGAAAAGAAAAACTATTACTTACATGTGCAACAGGTATACCTATCGTTAACGAATGATGTTAATTCATATCATAAATATTCTTATAGCTGCAGCAAGACATCGAATCGAAGCTGGTTATGAAGTTCGCCAAGTTTGCAAGTAAGATATTCTATATTGTTTAATCGATGATTTTTATTTTTAATCTAAACTTAGATATTTTGATTTCGTATCCGTAATGACTTGTAAGTTTTATTCTTTCGAGGAAAAAAAAACAACAGATGACAGAAAATAAATCTTTCATCTTTTCATTTAGATGATTATCATGGTAGTTGGGAAGGTGTTACAGGACACAATAGTCCGTTGTATGGAATGCGTACTGATAAAAAGAAACATCGAGAATGGAATATACGTAGTTCAATGAATGTCTGGGTTGAATTAGGTTGTCCAAAAGAAAAATTAAACATCGGTCTATCAGCTTATGGTTTGTTCTTTCATGTATTTCTATTGTCATGAATTCATTCATTATTTTTAGGACGAGCTTTTTCCATACTTCAAGATCCAAGTATGACAAATAGTAAATTGAACGATAAGAAAAAATCCACAATTGGATTAAAAGCCGGTGCAGCTGAAGCTGGACGATTTACACGTGAAGCAGGTGTTTTGTCTTACTATGAAGTAAATTTTAATTTCTCGGAATCGAATATATTTTTATGATTGCCATAAAATAGATTTGTGAATTAATGCAAAAGAATCCAACGTATCGTGATCATTGGCACAAAGAAATGAGTGTTCCGTATATATCAAGTAAAGCATTATGGATTGGCTATGATAATGTTCGAAGTGTGATAGCAAAGGTAAGATTATAACAATTCGTAATACATTTTATGGATTCATATGTATCTTATACATTAGATGAAATTTTTAAAAGAACATGGTTATGGTGGAGTGATTGTTTGGTCATTAGATTTGGATGATAAAGCAGGTGACTTTTGTAATGAAGGTCCATTTCCGTTGATTAATGCAGCTAAAAAAGAATTATTAAATGTACCCGATCAACCGACTAATGTAAATACTGAATGTTTCGAGGATAATAATACATTATCGATTGATTATCTACCTTCTCAATCGACAAAAATGAAATCGAGTAAAATTTTATTATTTTTTGTTCTATTGTAATTATTCAATTTTTATTTTTAGATATTTTTCTTTGCTTTTTATTGAATATAACGATGTACATTTTGAATAAAGTTCAATAAATTTTGAATAAACTTATAAAATAATTTACTTTTCATCTTTGATCTTTCTAGATGGATGGAATAAATAATCGTTGTAATGATTTTATCAAAACAGAACTTGCAACAAAATTATTAAAACATTTTCTTCCTGAAGATAAATCATCACGTTTATCAAGTGATATGGTAAAATATTTCACTGAATTAATATTTATATTTATTCATCAAGCATTTATACGTACAATTCAACAAGCATCATCTGAAGGAACTATTCATGTCGATATGCAACATTTCGAAAAAATTCTTATGCAATTATTACTTGATTTTTGATATTTAAAACAAGCGTTCTGTTTTTGTTTTTTTCTTCTCTTAAAGACAAGAGATATGAATAAAGATGGAATACATAGATTGTTTTCTTGTAGATGTCAACAATAAATTCTAAACATGCATCCGGATCATTGTTAAGTAACAAATCATTATCGAATTCAAGTTTAGGCGATGGACAAGTCTTGTATTGTTTATGTCGATCAAGTGATTGTTCAACATTTATGATGTATGTGAATAAAACGAATTTTCTTTTCTAAAATTCGTATCGGTGAATATGTTTCAGTGCATGTGATGCTTGTAATATATGGTATCATGGTTCATGTATTGGAATAAGTGAAAAAGAATCGGCAAAAATAGAAAATTTCTTCTGTCATCAATGTCGTCGTAAGTGTAATCATAGAATTAGTTTTAACATTTTTATGTCTCATGAAATTTGTCAAGTATTCTCATATTGATAGACATCGATAAGATTCTTTCAACAATAGAAGAGGCATTGTCTACGCATATTTTCAAGGAAAATCTGGATTTTTCTGTTTGAATTTCTGTAAACAAGGGAAGAAAGTGTTTTGAAAAAAATTTTCCTCTGTTCATTGAGATGCATAAGAAGATGTTATAATTATGAAGTGTTCACATTCACAAGTATTTGAATTTTTATCACTGACTATTCATATTTATAGATAAAACACCTAGCTTACAAATTCGATACAATAAATCACAAAAAGAAATCGAAGAAAAATTAAGTAAATTTATTAGAGTAAGTTTTTCTTGTGTGAGAGTGTAAAATAATCTTTTTTTTCTTCTATTGATATGATTGATTTTTAGAGACGATTGCGAAAAGAGGTACAACTGTTGAATCCTTCGTTAACAACTGGACAAAAACAAAATGAAACATCAACTGTAAGATATGAAGAATAAATCTATTGATAACGATATCATTAGAAATGATAGCTATCGATTGAACTTGCATTTAATTCACAAGAAAATCATCATCATTGTGGGTGTAGGAAATACTGAAAAGAGTTTCTTTGCCACAGGTCTAAGATGTTTGATTGCACTTGTTTTATCGATTTCTCAAGACAATCTTCGAGAATAATCAGAAAATGATCTCTTCCGCATCAACGATAGAATATTTGGAAACAACTATTTTCGCTACATGTCTCGAAAATTAGTTCGAATTCAGTTATAAAAATTCCTTGGGATTGTCAAATTGATTGGTAGTTCTATCATTTCTAATGATTATCTCCTAAGAAGAAAACGATATAGTAAACTGTTTTCTATAGAATGATAAAAAAAGTAGAGAACATTCGAGTAGTATGGATCAATTTCCTAATGATGATTCGACAAGTAACCAATCGGATTCATCATCATCGTCAACTCCTGTTATGTCTCGACAACAGCAAGTATTACATGGAAATACTTCTGCAATAATTCGAACACCAGCCATTCAATCTGTCCAATACGAACCTTTGATGTCACGTGATGAACAAGAACAAACAACGAAAAATGCGACGAATACGGCGAAACGTTCATTGATAACAAAAAATATTGGAACTAGTCAAAAACGAAAGAGAAATATTAGTAATAGTGGTGGTGTACCTACTATCAAAAAAGAACCAAAATCAGAATTAAACGATGACGTAAGTCAATAGATCTTTTGAGAAAAGAACATGAATTTTGTTTTTTTCGAAAATCACTATTCAGGAAGATACTAAAAATCTCAGTTCTCGTCGTCGTCGTCGTATAAATGAAAAAGCCAGTCGTCAATGTTATGGACCAAGTTGTTTGCTAGAAACACGTCCAAATTCAAAATATTGTTCCGATAAATGTGGTCTAGAATTAGCTCGAAAGTATGAATATAATTTTATCATTATCTACTAAACGTATTTCTTTTCATTAGTCGTCTTCTTCAATTTCTTCCGATGCGTCTAATGCAATGGCAAACGATTCCATCCGTTGCCGATACTTTAAATAGAAAATCTATTGATGAAATTCGAATTGAAATCGAAGAAATAAAACAACACTTATCTCTACTCGATGAACGACAACGAAAATTAGATGATATCATTGAACGAGGAAAACTATTAAAAGCAATTAAAGATACGAATGTAAATATGATAATGATTGACTAGTATTTTGGTTCTTTTAAGAATATTCTTTTAGAAAATCGATACAACAAATGATGAACTTGATGGCATGTGTTTTTGTGTATTATGTAATCAAGAAATAACTCAAAAAGCGTATACACGTCACATTGATAAATGTTTTATTCGAGTAAAAATATTGTTGTTTCTTCGAATTCCTCTTTCCTATTTTGTATATGCTTCATTGTATTTAGTTTGAAAGTCAAGTATCCTATGGTTCAAATGTTAAATCGAATATAGAAGGTTTATTTTGTGATAATTATGATCGAACTAATAATCTCTATTGTAAGCGACTCAAAGTTATTTGTCCCGAACATTCAAAAGATCCAAAAGTTTGATATAGAACTCGATTATCTTCTCTATTGTATTTTCATGAATAATAGATTGGTCCCGATGAAGCATGTGGTTGTCCATTAGAAAAAGATCTGTTTGAATTATCCGATGAATTATGTACAATTCCAAAACGTTTATGTTCAAAACATTTCAAATGGGATCGTAAATATCGTGCACAGATTGATCTAGAACGATTGCATGAAGTAATGATAGAGATTGATTTTTCCTTAAGTCTACAGTGAATAATATTTTGTTTTTAGTTGATGCGATACGAAGAACTTGTTGAAAAAGAAAACCGATTACGAACAGCTATGAATGAACGAGGCTCAGTTGCAGGACTTCTTTTACATAAAACAATAGGTCATTAACAGAGAAACAAGGACAAACCTACTACGCATAGATTGTTTTGTTGTTTTGAATTCACATGTATCTACGCACAAAATGTAAAGTTTCTTTCGTGTTCTTGTGTCTATTTGATTGATTATTCGAACAAATAAATAAAGAACAATGCATATGATATCGACTTGTAGATGAGCATCTATACAGAAATTGTTAAGTTATGCTCTTGGATTTGTAAAAGGTAACGATGCTGTCAAAACTCCGTCTAACACGACTTCTTGATATGTGCACTCGTCAATCCATTAGCTCAGTGTAACCAATGTTCAGTCTAGTTGATATCTATTTTTCAGTCCACCAGTAATTTATGATGATTTTCAGGACTTGCATAGCCAAGGTGGACGAGATGATTCCTAGGAACCATCAAGAACCGCTTTTCTCCCAATGAATAAATGATTAGTATTATTATTACTGTTAGGTACATGCTTTTGATGTCAGAGAAAGTTTTTTTCAAAAAGTCTATTGCGAGATGAAATATCAAAATTCCATCTCTCATTTAGATTTATCAAATCGATGGACATTAAATGACAAGATGACATTTTTGCTTATGTTTCGTGAATACGAACAATATGCGCATAACACCACTGACTTACTCTTCAACTTTACATCATTTCCTGGGCGTAAAATGATCCTATGGGATTTCTTATCGTTTTTCTTTCCATGCGACAACTATTTCCGATCATCCAGTAATGTAGCAAGCAGTCCAATAAAACCTTTAATTGATGAGAAAAAACTTTTGATACCTAAATTTTGCAAATCTGTCTTCAAGTGACATAGTTGAAAAGTACTCGTTGGTTCTGTTCATTGTCTATTTTCGATTGTTCATCTCAGTAAAAAAGAACGGCTGTTCTATAAGATATTGAATTATTCACAATCATTATCATTTGATTCAATTACATTCGAATGTAAGTCGTTTTTCTTTCGGCTGAGCATACAGCTTGATTTATTTCGTAGTAATTGGATTATTGTCTCGATAGTCTGAACTAATCAGAGTCAACATAGTACGAGTTTTGTGTTTCTAGCTGCATTGATTATGACTGAAATAATCTTAAAGTCATTCGCGTAATAAAATCTTATTAAGGGAAATTTTCCTCTGACCAATGTTGAATGAGTCAATGAAAGTTCCGAATGTCAATTCCGATTTGAAAGACTGCTGTAACAAACATATTAGCTCGTAAATGATTATTCTAAAAAAAGGTGCAATCGATCTTCAATTAATACGTCAGAGAATGTCTGAGTAGAAATGAAAAGACTAGATCAATGAAGATTGTGATACATCTGACTATAAACGAAATTGAAAGTCTTGAAACATTCTACAGACGTGACACAAAATAATGCGACGATGAACAAAAAAGTAGGAAAAACAGGGTGTCATCTCGTTTCTCAGATAGACGGACATGATATTCTATTGTGGAAGTTACCATCATTCGATTTTCGGGTGGTCTTGTAGTCAGGACGGATGGGAATTTAGGCAAAGTAACATGTATATAAACCATTAAGTTCTGATAAAAAGCAGTTATGTTAACACTGTTTGCGCATCTTTCGTAGGATTCATATGAAATAAAAAGATTTAATCTATAATATAATGGTGCATCTAGCACCAAGCCAAATAAACACATACAAGGATGAAGAGATTTCTTTATTGGGATAAATGTTAAAATATAGTAGCAGTAACAAAGAAGACGAATTAAAGTCAGAGATTTCAATCCATTTTAATCAGTTAGCATGGCTTATTCACTGTCAAGTGATAGAAAAAGAATACATAAATAAGCGAATCAAGTAGATAATAGAAACTGTAATATTTTTGTACATGTCAAAGAAACAATTAGTCGTATTGAAAAATAGTATTATTTCTAATCGCTGTAAAAACTAATTTCCAGTTCCTGTTCTGCTGATAGCTTAGAAGGATCTGTAACTCTGAATTTCACAATCGGTAAATTCATATAACTCGAAGTGATTGCGCTAAAAGTTAGATAACTATGTTTCTCAATAATTCAGTAGGTTTCTTTAAAAACTACTTATCATATTTGATCACAGTCAAAGATAAATCTGAATGTTCTTTTCAATTTTTCTTCGAAGTTCGTTTTTTAAAAGAACACATTTTTAATAGAGAAAAGTGTTCCAATTTATAGAAACTTGACATTTTTCATAAGACATATCAGCATTAAGGAGAATTTTATGATGTGATGTTTGTGTCATGTTGGGAGCTTTAGTGAGAATTGGCTGTATCGGCCAGTGTACGTTGATAACACCTCGCCACCAGTCATATCCACACTCTGTTGAATCAATAAGGATCTACTATCAATATATTTTCTTCTGCTGATACAGAAGAAAGAATTTTGTTTATTTTAGGAATATTTGCTTATCATTTTTCTCGAAACGAATTTTCGTCTATATTTTTGCATGTTTGTATTAATTGAACTTATCCACTATTATACTTGTTAAAGAGCTTGTAAAAGTTTTAACATAAAAAAGTTTAATATTTGAAAGAACAAAAAGTCTTCTAACAACACAGAACTATATTTTTCAAAGTTAATAAACATAGTTTTTGGAGAAAAAAAGAATTAAAAATATAAAAAAAGTAGTTGTTTAACATATCGACCGCAACTTGTACGCAGTGCTAAAACAATTCGTTGCAGTGATACAATCCAATCATCGTTTCTATCTATTTTTAAACAATCAAGTGACTTACTCAATTTTGTTTAACACATGTCATTAAAATCATTATAAACTTTTACAATGACTATACTTTGAGTTAAGATCTCTATGTATGTTACTATAAAGAATTATATCACTAATAGAATCAGATCTGTTTCTTATTACATAATTAATATAAATAGGAAGTCAAAAACGTTCGATCACGCGGCAGTGAAAAAAATATTTTTGTGGCATTGTATGAATCATCTATTGAATGCTGCTAATTCACTTTTAAACACATGAATCACAGAATATACACGTCAAATGGAAAGATTTACAATAAAAAATTTGTTTTTGCTGATGATGTCAAAGCTGCTTCGTCTTCAGTAAACGCTAAATTTTGTTACTCTTTTAAAAAGAACTTTCCGTCGGCTGAAGCTTTGAGTTACAATCTGAGCTTCTAAAAATGACTCAACACCATTTACACACGTTTAGGTAAACCTGCACTGTTTGTACAATTCGAAAAACAAGCTTTTCATTCGAACAAGAAGATTAACGCGCTGATTAGGAACAAAATTCGCAGTTTAGATATTTGGAATATTTTCAATGATTCTTTTTTACGCATTTTTTTACAAGTTAAAAACTTAATTGAGAAAGTCACTTGACTGTTTCGAAAAAGATATAAACTATGATGGTATTATATCATTGTAACGAATTGTTCATTCTTCCTTATTTTAACGTATGATGTTTATTCGTTTTTCTTTATTGTAAAATACAAAAAGATTTGTTCAGATACGATGGTGCTCATTTATGAAAATCTTTCAAAATGGTTGGTTTCCTTATTGATAATGTTGAATATTAAAGTGTTAAATAAAAGTAATTTATTAATTTAAGAAACTTTATAAGAAATTTTTAGAGACAGAATAATTCAGTTAGATGATTTATTAAAAAGCCAACTTTATTGAAAATAAGAAAGATTTTTATTTACTTTTATTAAGGATATTAATTACTAAATTCACAAATATCCTCATTCACATTTTGTAGTTTGCTATCTATTAAAAGTGTTCACTGCTTTGCATTCATTTCTCGACGATAATAAATATTTAGACGAAAGATATATTAGTTTTTTTAACAATCGCATTTTGATGTTAAGTATTTCAAATTTGAAATGGAATATTGTTCATTTGTCTCGTCATTTTCATTGTAGTTAAATAATGATATAAAAATTATCAACATTGAAGTCCATCATCAGTAGTGTAAAGTTTTGGTCAATAAATATGCTCAATATGAAATGTATCTGCAAATGTATTTTAACTGTGTTGTATTCAATTTACCATCAGTGATCAAACGGAAATGAGTTGCAAAAATCTGATTTTCAACTGCTGTGCCTATTTGAACGTTTTGGGTCATGTAGGATAGAAGAAAAATCCATTCGATGAAAAAAAAAAGAACTTCTTTTGTTTTTCGTTATCAATCTACATCCATTATTCATGTGAATATTTTAATGTTGCTAGGTGCACTCCGCCTCTATCGAGTTTGCAGGTGATAAGAATTTTAAAAGACGAAAATAAAGAGGCAAGACAGAAAGCAACTGAGCAAACAATGTAACTATACTATAAAGGTAACGAAAAAATCATTTGAAGCAAGCGAGCAAACAGTGAAGGTCGCAAAACATTTCAACATCAACAACACAGAAAATATTCGAATGTGCCGTGAGTAAACTTTTAGAAAGCTTCGAAATGTAAGAGAAACGACCACCAAGAAAGTTATATATATATATATATAGTTAATGACACGATACCGCAAATATTGGATATGATTCCTACTGATTTTAGATTGACAAACATGATTGACTTAAGTTAAACCGATCGGTTCGTGTATCTCCCAATTATCGGCCCTATTAATTTAGTAAATATCAGCTACTCCTTATTTGTTTAGTACATCATGCTGTCAACACCTAAAGAGAAAATTTTCATCGGATACAGATTATTATGAAAAGATACCAAGGGAATTAGATACAAACAAAAATTTACTCGATTAACTTGTTAACACACACAAAAAATTGGTAGATACATCTGAATCGGAGCGAACTTCGTTATATGCCGCGAAACTATGTATCACAGCGAAGGCAAAAGACTGCCAACCATTCGCCTATAAGAACTTATACGTGAAGTATCAAATCACCTTGAGGTTCTTTGAGAATAATACTAAAACGCATTGAATCGTATAAGAAAATGGTACAGACATGCAAGACATTCCAGAGTGATTCATAACATTGTGTCCGTATCACGAACTGTCTTCACACAACCCAGCGTTGTGCTTCATTGAGAATGGATACATAGATGTTCGAAGTCAATGCAAAAGTATAACAGAATAAGCGTCATCTTACCTATTCTTCTGCCATAGTATTGAAAATCCCCTTTCAGCTACCAGTACCACGTTTAGGATGCCTGTAAAAGTTTAGAATATCCAACAATACGCGGTAGTTTATGCGAAACAGGTTTCATGCTTAAAACCCACAAGATTTGTTGAAGTACCACGTTTCTAACGAAGAACTTACTGACAATCAAAGAATCAGATACTGCAAGATTTCTGAATGATGAGACTCCGTCAGCGACATCTCGAAAATTTTAAGATAATATAGAAATATGTCATTGTGGCGGCTGAAAGCTTCATCGTACCATCTTAAGTAGTTCTGAGTAGGCATAAACTTTCAAGTTACATCAATGTGTGTAAAGAAGCCAATAGAGCAATTAGACGAACCGCAATTGATGTGTCATGGCAACCGCACGAGTTGGGATAGCAGCCGAAAAATGACAATCTCATAGGACTGGTTTGAGGAAAACTAGAAAGCTGATAGAACTTTAGCATCAATAAATGTATCAAGTAATGCCTTTTAGAATCAAGCATTATTCGAGATTGAGAATAAACGCCTTTGATCAAAGAAGAAACCATCTATATTTAAAAAGATTTGTGAAAGCGTCACGACTATGAACCGAACTTTCAAAATCAAAATGAAAACTTGCTGAAGAAAAGAGCTTTCGAGCAAGTGACAGAGAAAAAGATTTAAAGAGTACCAATTAATTGCATTATCCGCGTTGTCAAAAATCTTAGAATAATATACGAGTGAGTTTTGACCACAGAAAAAGAGGCCGTATGAAAAAATCTATGTGTTACATGAGTTGTGACAATGTTGGTTGATAGGTATGAATACGGGGAGGGTATCCATCGAGTGTGGATTTGATATCTATTTTTAATAAATGTGAACATAATAAAACTCATCCACACCAATCACTTGGTCCACCCATGAAAAGACTACGAGTAGCAACTATAGAAACTTTATGGACACATAAAAGCCAGTCATCGAAAGGGAGAAAAATTACCCCGTGGCTACAATCATGCATGCAAAATAAAAGACTTGACGTTTTGATGCATGTCTGTATGTCAAGATGAAAATATTTCCATTGAATAAAAATCTTTTCCCGATCGACAGAGACATTTTAGAATCTCATGAAGGTCGGTAGCCTCCTGAATAACAGAAATTGTTTTGCAATTTAAAACAAAATAACTGCGAAGAAAACATAGCCGTTTTGAGAGCACGCTCATGACTCTGATATGCATATGGAAATATGTAGAGATGTTTGGAAACACTCCCATACCGAGACAGAATGTAAATACGTAATCAGTAGACTGAGTAACAGCTTTTCATTTTCTTTAAAATAAAAGATATACCCAATGAATATGTTTGAAGTAAAAGCCTTTTATCATTTCAATGCCTCGCGTCACACAAGTTGACACGTTAAATACGTACTTCTATAGTCTATCGAGTTGCATACAGTCACAGAGAAGAGTTCTGTGAAATAAAACTCATTGATTCGAGGATTAATTAAATGTCTATTGATTGAGCTTTGAATCAATGTCACAAAAGATTCCAAACATTGTCAAAGACACAAAATAAAAGACGACTTTTTATTATGACGTTCTCAGCATTGTCTTTCAGCTGGTTTATCTACTATAAACATCTTTTTTACTTCTTACCATTATCATAAATTCTCTTTTACTTTTACTACATCAATGCTTCTAAATGGCCTGTTTAGTTGATAAGAATTTGAAGAAAGGAAATAAACAGCTATCAGTAGAAAGTGGTGCAGCATGAAGTTTTATGTGAGATATACATGAGAGAGCAGTCATTCGAAAAACAATCAGCATAACTACCATTCACAACACTTGACAAATTCAAAAGACAATTTCGCCGAAATTCAGTCAGTACAGTTGACGTTGATTACTTGATGCTCATAAATTATTTGTTCATATCTTCTTAAAATAATTCGAACACTTCGAACGTCAAAAACCAAGTGACAATGTGCCGCAATATTGAATATTAAGAACTGCTAAACATATCGTCTTCTTTCTATTAAAAAACTTCGCCTAAATCTATCCATCGAATATAGTTTCTCAGCTGGAGAAAAAGTACGATTATGATCCATTACCTATTATAAAAAAGAATCCAATTATATTCTTAAGTCCTTACTCCCAGGAGATTCAATCCCAGCGTCGGAACCGATCGGATTCCGACGTTATCCTACCATATTTTCGAAGGAATCCTACACGGATTTCACCGGAATCCTGGTTGCGGAATCTCTCTCGGAACCATAGTGTTGGATTCCGAACAAATCCTAACGCCGGAAGCCAATCGGAAACGACTTACGGAAACCGACAGGATCCTAATGCTAGGCCTCTATCGGATCCTAGACTAGGATTCCACTAAAATCCGAGTCTCCCGATTCCGTCCAACTTCCGATAGGATCCTACTGGATCTCACCCTGTTCCTACAGGAACACATCGGATTCCAACCCTATGAAATCCGAAGAATTCCAACACTTGGATTCCAGCGGATTCCATCGGATCCGATAACAACGAACCAAATCCGACAAAATCCAACAAGATCCGACATGACGGAGCAGGATCCTACGAAATCCGACCAGTACGTAGAGATGAACCCAACCGAGTAAATTCCTTATGTGATGACTTTGATGATTGCGTCTCATTCTGTAATTTAGCGTTGCTACATCAGCATCATGCAAAGTGAGATTTTGATCACGACTTCGTAATCCTCAATCTGAAGTTTCAAAATTTCGTTCCGAAATATGATATTCATTACTTTGATCAAATGATCTTATTCTCGAACAGGGGTGGTACATTTACTTTACTTTTTCAAAAAGTAAATAAGTAAAGTAAATAAAACATTTACTATTTACTTTTGTAAAGTAAATAAATTATTTACTATTTACTTTGGTAAAGTAAATATAACTATTTACTATTTACTTTTGTAAAGTAAATAAACTATTTACTTTTATAGAAGTAAATACATTTTTTTTTCAAATTTTTATAAGACTTGCCCCAATTAAAAATTATTTACTATTTACTTTACTAAGTAAAAGTAAATAGTTTTATTTACTTTACAAAAGTAAATATTAAATAGTTATATTTACTTTACCAAAGTAAATAGTAAATAATTTATTTACTTTACAAAAGTAAATAGTAAATGTTTGATTTACTTTACAAAAGTAAATAGTAAATAATTTATTTACTTTACTTTTGTAAAGTAAAAGTAAAGTACCACCCCTGTTCTCGAATGCTGAGGTGTAAAGTGTGATTCTCGAAAAGTGATGCTTCTACTGATGTTGATGATTTTTATAACAAGGTCTAATTCTCGAATGCAAACTTCAGAAATATCATTCCCTAAGGGTATTAATTTTGATGACAACGACGTACTCTTACACACAAAGTTCCAAATTTTTGTTCCGAAACAAAAAAATTATGATGACTTTGATCACTGCGCCCTATTCTAGAACGCAGAGACGCTAAATGCGGTGCCCGAAAATACACGCCTTTCCCGCTAATGATGATTTTCAGGATGAGGTCTTTTTCTAGACTCCACAGTTGTCAACGATCATTCCCAACAAGTGATGATTTTGATGAATCCGATGATTTTGATGATTAGGCCTTATTCCCGCATGCAACATTGTGAAATATGGTTCCCGAAAAGTGATGATTTTCCTGATTTTGATCATTTTTATGATTTCGTCTTATTCAAAAATGAAAAGTTGTTAAATCCGTTCTCGAAAAGTGATGATTTTGATGCATCTGATGATTTCGTCTTATTCTCGAATGCAAACCTGTGAACAATCGTTACCGAAAATTGATGATTTTGATGCATCGGATGATTTTGATGATTACGCCTTATTCTCGAATGGAAAGTTGTAAAAGTCGGTTCCCGAAAAGTGCTGATTTTGTTGATTTCGATGATTTCGTCTTATTCTCGAATGCAAGCTTGTGAACAATCGTTCCCGGAAAGTGATGATTTTGATGATTTTGATGAATCTTATGATTTTGATGATTAGGCCTTATTCTCGAATGGAAAGTTGTAAAATATGGTTCCCGAAAAGTGACGATTTTGCTGATTTTGCTGATTTCGTCTTATTCTCGAATGTAAACTTGTGAACAATCGTTCCCGAAAATTGATGATTTTGATGAGTCTGATGATTCTGATGAATATGTCGTATTCTCGAATGGAGAC